>JAWNOP010000049.1:320000-455206 GCA_035045925.1 Drosophila atripex
CTGTCTGTCCTGTCTGTCTCTCCTGTCTGTCCTGTCTGTCTGTCCTGTCTGTCTGTCCTGTCTGTCTGTCCTGTCTGAAAAGCCTATTCTTTTAATCATCTTAGCTTTAGGGTATTTTGCCCACGCAGGTACCACATACAAATATTTCTATTATTATTATGTTTATTTTAGTATTTACTCCTTACAATTAGATATAGTTGGCATGTACGGCTTAGGCAATTTTTTATTGTGTTTCTGGTTAAATAAATAGTTAAATAATAGTGGTTAAATAAATTTTTATAATGTGCTAAGTAATTCTGTTTTTTTGACCCGACATAACAGGCCCCCTTGAGACCGTCGAGGTTGGGGCTATTATTGACATCATGGGTTCTGTCCCCAGGATTTTGATAGCCTCAGGTTGGGTGGGCAAACCAAGCCTCGCAACATCTGAGGTTTTTGGCGCTCGATGGTAGAGCCCGATGCGAAGGAACCCTCTTATCTATCTTCCCTGAATCAATCTCCAGTTGGCCGAGATGACTAGCTGACCTCTTACCAAGAGAAGCTTGCCCCATGCACGCAGTTTTTTTATGTTGATAATGAGCAAAACGCACCTTGGGAGGCGTGGCAAGAACACCACCCCATTAGCTGGCGAGCCAGAGCCGGAAGATTTGAGATATGGCGTGCGGCTTGATATGGTTGATATACCCTCAAATAGAGTTTAATCTCGTTTTGTAGCTCATGCTATGTTCAATCTCGTTCGAAATTCGATCAGCCGCATAGTACTGAGAGGTAGGGTCGTCCGGCCACGGTTTGACCTAAACTCAGTAAGCAGGTACTCTCCGAGTACTACTTCCCGAAAATGGCCAAGCTAGCGAACGAAATAGTCATTTCGTGCAAGACTTGCGCCAAAGCGAAATACGACAGACATCCGAAGAAACAACAGCTTGGCGAAACTCCAATCCCATCTCAAGTAGGAGAAATGCTGCACATAGACATCTTCTCCACGGATAAAAAGTATTTCCTTAGGTGCATCGACAAATTCTCCAAATTTGCCGTAGTCCAACCAATTCCCTCTAGAACCATAGAGGATCTCAAACCAGCGCTACTACAGCTGATGAATATTTTCCCCAGGGCCAAGGTCGTATATTGCGACATCGAACCATCGTTGAACTCGCACACTATCGTGACCATGCTGGAAAACCATTTCGGCGTTTGCATCTCAAATGCTCCGCCCCTACACAGTGTCTCCAATGGACAAGTGGAGCGCTTCCACAGCACTTTGGTAGAGCTTGCTAGATGCCTTAAGATCGATAAAGGCATCAGCGATACCGTAGAACTGATACTTCTGGCCACGACCAGATATAACAAATCTATAACTCGGTCATCGACAAGAGGCCGGCTGACGTGATGCAAGCACAATCAGATGAGCCACAATATGAAATACAAGATAAAATTTAACTCGCCCACCGGGACAGGGAAAACACTTCCCGCCAAAATAGAGTATTCGAAGTTGGCGAAAAAGTCCTAGTGAAGTCCAACAAACGCCTAGGCAACAAACTCTCACCGTTATGTGAAGAGAAAACCGTTGAAGCGGACATGGGGACCACAGTCCTCATTAAAGGGAGGGATCGCAACCATGTTATCGCTCGCCTTATAATTTCTCTTTTTATTATCTTTTTCCTAGCCACTTGGCATAAGTTTTGCGCCCTTTATTATCTTAATCATACTTTGGTGGTGGGCTACCCAACTTCAGCAAAATTCATAACACATCCAAATTACAGGTTTTCAACCATATCCCTGATTTTACTTTTGGCCACAACATTGGCACGCGTCACGGACTACTCCAAAGCCGAATACATTCCCATCGTTGATGGGCGAATCCTGATATGGGAGGAATTTGCTTCTATAAAGCACTCAGCAAACCTCTCGGAATATAGGCGCGTCATCGAAGAAACTAGTAGGATGACCGTCATGTTCCTGCAATCCCACATGCAGAATCTCCTAGTTGTTGATGTCGCCCACCTACGCGACATGCTCGACTCTTTGAGCATCCATCATAGGGTAGCAAGAAGTTTAGACTTCTTAGGGACTGCGCTAAAGGTGGTGGCAGGAACGCCGGACGCAGAAGATTTTGAAAAAATTAAATTTAATGAATTTCAATTAACAAATGCAAACAATAGGCAGGTTAATATTAACAACAAAGTACAAATTCAAATTAATAAAATTTCCGCTACCGTCAACCAACTTCTGAGGTCAGCTAAAAAGGCCCAAATTGATACTGGGCACCTAATTGAGATGCTTTTAACTCGAAATAGGATGATAGCAATGGAGCTGCAGGGATTGATGCTAGCAGTGGCACTTGCCAAAATTAACATTGTAAGCCCCAGCATCCTAGATCATGCAGACCTGGAAGGTGTGTGGATGGAAGAGCCCAACGAGACCGCGATTAGAGATGTTTTGTCCGTATCGTCCGTTAAGATCTTACAGTCCGATAACATATTACATTTTATTATTAAGTTTCTAAAGATAAAGTCGGCCTGCAACAAGATCACCGTTTTCCCAGTGTCACATCACGACACCATGGTCAGGCTGGAAGACAACGTCATTGCCGAATGCGACAGTGAAATCCACACCGTGAAAAAGTGCTCCCCGACATCAGGAGCTACATTTTGCCGACTGGCTCGCAGAAGATCATGCGCCCAAGGGTTTCACGCTGGAGGCACGGCGCAAAGGGATTTACACCCCATCACTTACGTTGATGAAGGAATAGTAATTGTAAATGATCGCTCGGCTCACGTGTGTGTGGACAACGGCACCTGTGTCCATATAAAGGGCACGTATCTTATCACGTTTGAAAAGAGTGCCATGGTCAACGAAACCCGATTGGTCAATCATGACACAGCCCAGAAGAGGGCTCCAGGAGTGGCCAGCTCACCTTCCCTGAACGTCGCTATGGAACGTGACGTTCTTAGTCTTCCTTACCTTCACCGACTGAGTGAACGTAATCTGGAGCACATCAAGGAGTTCGGGGAGGAGATTAACCACCATCGACTACATCAGTTGGCGTTCATAGCGGGAGCAATATGCTGCGCTTTAATTTGCATCGGCTTGACCTATCGGCGAGTCACTCAGGCTCGAAAGACCGCGGCCCCGTTGAAGGAGATGATTGCCCAAATAGGGTCGGCCGAGGGCGGCCTCATTCCTGAAGGGGGAGTAGTTAACTGAAGTTAACCAAGCAGCCGCAATGTCCGATTATTTAAGAGCTCGCTCTGGCCAAACTGCTGACATAGCGTCTGGCCGGAAGCCCATGCATAGCGGCAAACACTGCACATTTGCGTGGCTGCTATGAAATACTTTTTATTAGCATTAAGATTTAGTTTTATTTCGAGCTTCACTGAATAAAGAAGTTTTCATTCCAAACTCCGGCATTGCCGTAATCGTAAATTCATTTTATTGAATTGGTCACCGCGCCTCAAGGGCCGTGATAACGGAGCAAGTGCTCCCATCATAATTCCTGTTACAGAAGGACTCTTCCTCGGCAACTGCCAGAGACCCAATCAACACTACACCTACATGAGAAGTAACCACCTCGGCAACCGCCAGGGACCCAATCAACACTACTACCCACAAAGAGAATCCATCCTCGGCAACAGTCGGGATAACCTCGCCTGTGACGTCACCGATAATTAGGGATAATTAAATATAATTAAAGACACCTTGACCACCACATATTAATTAATTTGTACATATATTAATGCTTGTGCTCGGCGAATGCACTTCCAATCGAAACGTAAATATAATTTGCGGATAGATAATAATTGACCGAACCAGACAACAATTATATTCTATGTGTTTATGTATATTGACAAACGATTTATAAATACAAAACCCTTGTTTTTAGCCACTGATGCAGTTTACGACTATATTTAGACACTGCGCAAAACTGTATCAAATATTATTGTTTATTTATGGGTATACAAATTGAGTATACACTAAGAAAAAGGGCAAAAGTGAGCCAGCCTTAAAAAAAAAAGGTAGATCTCTCAGTGTAACTAGCCGCGGCGGTCCACTAATTGCCCGTTATCATCAGTTCCATCTTCTTTGATTCTTCCAAGCTCCTAGAGCTTCTGCTCGAGCGGCTACATATATTGGGATTTAATTAAACCTGCAATAAAATTTTGGAACTATGATTGAAATTGTTTAATTCGGCCGTTACCAAAAAGCTGATAGCATTACAGGAACTATGGATTCCATAGCCATCACTGATCCAACCACTTGAGAATCTCTCAATTAAACCACTCTTTAATCTATCGATGGAGGGACACATTAAAAACGATTGGTACCAACATACAATTATTAATGAAAATAGTAAAGATAATAAAAATTACGATAAATCAGCTAAAACCACAACATCACAATGCATTGTATTCATGGTAAAAGAAGTGCAAGAAATCATCCCGGTAAATAATATGGGCTTATATAATGTGGATTTATACTGCTGGAAACCTGATCTCGGTGAAGCCCCTACAGTAGGTAGAAATGTGAATGCAGTAAATGCTCGACAGAGTATACTTTGCTTAGCTTTTAATCCTAATCTGGGGACGGAAATGTCTTTACCAGTCCAAATTTTGTGATTTAACATTTTTTACTTTCATCCCTATTTCTCGCAAGCCAAAAAACTTTTGGAAAATGTTTGGACAAAAATGTTCTAAATGTTCAAAAGAACAGTACCATTATGATTGGTAAAAAAAATTCTTCTGTATATTCTTAGTGCCTCCTCTGGCACACCAAAGTATGCAGTTTGTCTTTTCGCGGATTGCCGTCCACAGTGACAAGTCTCTTTTGGTCTTGGATTGGAATGGAATTGAATCGTCACACTACACATTCAGAGTAATAAATATATATGGGATTCAATAAATATTGGGCTACAGGACTGGCGTAATTGGATCAAGAGGAGGTATGTTTTTTACGACAAATAAAAAAAATTTGATATAATAGTAAAAAAAATGTATATGTCTATCATATTAAAGCAAGGAAGAAGATACTACAGAATTAAATTATCTACCTCCAGGTTTGTATCGTATATTTCAAGAAATTTTCGTCTTAATAGTTGGCAGAATGGAACAAAAAAGAAAATCTACAAAATAAATAGCAGAGCACATAAATCAGGAGCTAAAGATATCTGACCTTCTCTTTCTGGCGTGTAGAAACCACAATACATAACCTATGACAAAATCAGAAGCATCAAACCAAAAGAAACGAAATAAGTACAGAAGCTCGCAGCCTAAACGATTGCTTATCTGCATCTTTATTACCAAAATAAATACACACATGGAAAAAAAAACTCATATAATGAATGAAATTTTTATAAAATTATAAAGAATTTTAAATTACATACTTTGTATTGTTTAGCAGCCTAAATAAATACGTACTTATTATGTGTATGTGTATAGGTATAAGGGCTTCATAACCAGATGTTGAGAGCAACTAAGTAGTTTCCCAGCTACCATACCGAATGGTATGCTATGAAAGGAAGTTTTCGCCAAGATGTTGGACGAATTATTGCAGCCGAATATTATCCAACAATCGACGTCAGTGTGTACCGACTGAACGAAAGCTTATCCGCATGTCACAATAATATTAATAAATAAATACTCATACGGAAAAATTAACAAATAAAATTAAAGAAATTATAGCTCTTATATATACATATAATTATATACATATATATATATATATATAATATATATATATAATTATATTAGTTTATTCTTATGCGTGGCCATCCATCCATCAATCCAGATGATTGAGTTAATAGGTAGCAAAGCACAGAGGAATTCAGGCGGAACACCACAGGAGATATCACTAATTTACGAGCTACAAACAACGTGAGACAAGAGTCGGTGTAGGAAATCGCAGAGACTTTTTCAGAGTTTGATCCAGGAGACGAGAACGCTGTATCAATGATCCAGTTCAAAGGAAAAAGGGCTGTCTGGGCTAGTTTCTGCAAACATATAAATTATGGAATCTTTTGGCAGCTAACTTCCCGCCAACTGTCTCTTTTACCAGAGAGCATTCAGATGCCGAATCAAAGCAAAACGGAGACTTCTCACCAAATTGAATGACAGTCCCGTTAGGCTTATGTAAGGCACACAAATCCAATTTTGTTTCGTTGCTTCTTGTGCTTGCTGTTGCTGGTCCCCTTGTATACACTGACGTGAGATGTTGAAAGCCGCCGCACTTAAAACAAGCTACAGTTTACATCTATCGCACCATCGTCGTTCTATTGTTGCTATGGCCAAGTGTGTTCTCGTTTCGCTCATCTGGTCGCCTTCTGCTACAGCCCATTTTTTTATGACCAAGTTTCCACATTTATGGCACATAAATCTTTTTAAATCTTTTCTTTTCGGGGCCCTAAGATAGGGCCAGCTCCCTTGGAGGACAGACCAGTATTAAATCGCTCAAAAGATTCTGTTAATCTATAATTAATGTTTTGAGCAAAGGGTACATGAACCGATTGCTGGTTTGTTGTTGATCTCGTAACTGTGTAGGTGATATTAAAATTGGACTCATTGTTCAATGGCGAACATCAGTTAACACATCAGTTATAACATTCTGCATTCGCTGTAAACCATTTGCAAGTAGATTCATTTGTGTTGTGAGAATCATAAATGCTTGCTCCAAATGTGGTACTGTCCTCGTTGTTTATTTATGAGGGTCATCTGTTGTCCCAAGATCTCAAGCGGTTATTGGTAGCCAAACTTCCTTTTCGCACCAAATTAATGGTGGAGACAACCATGGATGTCTGGTTCTGAAGCAGCTGTAAGAGGAACCTTTTACATTTGTTATAGTATTGACCATATCTTCTGCGTATGTGGAGTCAAGCACGCCGAATAATGAATTGGCTATGGTTTCAATAACATTAAACAGTGATCTACGTTGCCGAGAGTGATGCATAAGGTTGTTTCCTGACTCAAACTCTGCAACTAGATGTCTAAAATGGTCTAGAATGGAATTGCATGCTGCTACGTTTGTCATTTCCTGGCACTTATGTGAGAGTTCCCCTAATCCAACTGAAAGTATCTTCATATCATTCCAGTAGGGATTCAAGTCGTAATATACTATCATTGTCCATTCGGAAACTACCATTTTCGTGGTTCCTAAACGTTCGTAGAATATTCCTGGCTTGTTACTGAACTTTGTCACTTTGATTGAAGTTGCCATCGCTAGTGGAAGTAGCAACATATGTGCTAGAATTACAGGTATTAATGGGAGGCTCTCTTTTTTGCGTTGTACCGGAGGCTCATTAGACTGGTCTGCCTTGAGGGTGTCGTTTAATGGGCGCTTGTGGCTGACTTCTTCTGGAAACAGTGGAGCTAACCGAGTCACTGGTCTATTGAATATTCCAGAAGACGTTTTGATGTCCACTACCCGATCGAGGTTGTCCGGTCCTGGATACGTTTTAAGAACTCTTCCCATACTCTTGCCCATGTTATGAGCTGGCCCATAACAGGCACATTGTCTTCCTTTATAAGAGCTAGCAATCCCTCATGAATATTTGGAGACGCCGATTTCCATTTGGGTCGATTCTTGCAGATACTCGCTCGACCATTGTTTCCAAAAGGCATGCTTCAGTCGTGATACCACTTCCCATCTTTTTACTAATGGTTTGCCGTGCGCAATGTTGGTATCGGGAGGAGCAGTTAATGGTTCTCCAATTAGGAAGTGTCCTGGCGTTAAAGCTGATTCGTCAGTGGGTTCTGATGACATGGGAGTGATTGGCCGTGAATTGAGGATCGCCTCGACTTCAATGACCACAGTGTTGAGTTCTTCGAAGGTTAACGATGCCGTGGCTGTAACTGAAACAAGCAGCCGTTTTGCGAATTTTACCGCAGCCTCCCATAGGCCACCGAATGATGGTGCTCGTGGGGGAATGAATTTGAAGTCTACTTCTCTTTTGTTGCAATGTTGATCTATGGCGTCCTTCGCATTGGTAGAGAAAATAGCGGTTTCGAGCTCTTCTAATTTATTGTTGGCTCCCACAAAATTTGTTGCATTATCGCAATGGACGTCCGAGAAACCGGCGGAGAGCGGCCAAAAAGGCGTCTGTTGTGAGATCGCTTACCATCTCCAAATGCACTGCCTTCGTGGAGAAACAACAGAACACTGCGATATAGGCCTTGTCAGAACGTTTGCCTCGGATCATGTGATGAATCCATATGGGGCCACAGTAATCTACTCCAGAGTTAAAGAATGGGCGAGCCTGCTTGACTCTTTCGACTGGTAGATTTCCCATAATTTGATTCATTAATTTGGGTTTCATTCTGGTACACCGCACGCAATTGTGTACAATATTTCTCGCCATTGTTTTGTCATTGATGATCCAATATTGTTGCCGAGGGATAGCACGCAAGGCACCGCAATGCATGTTGGTATCATGTAGCTCCCTTAGGATTATTTTTACAATTGTGTCGTTGTAGGGGAGCACGACTGGATGTTTTGCGCCCTCGGATAAGTTTGAGTGTTCGAGTCTGCCTCCTACTCGAATTAACCCATCAGGTCCAACGAACATTGGCTCCCAAATGACACAAGGGAACTCTTTTTGTCCACTATTTTATAACGTATAACAAATAAGAGGGAAATCTTATTTTGCACTCTGCATTAGTTCGATTTGCTGAATTGTGCGTAGGATGATTGTGCGTGCCTGGTTTAGCTCGCCCAGACATAGTGTCTTCGTTGGCGCTCTATTTGCCTTATATCAGAACCGCAGCATGTACGCAACAATTCGTTGTAATTTGTAAAAGGAGTTACTGTGCCTACAGTTGTAAATCTCCCCTCCGAATGTGTCCTTAGCAGCCGCCATGCTGACGAATTTTTTTTTGTTCTAAATTCTTCGAAATAATGGTTGGCATCTTTGGCCACTTCTCCCTTGGTCCATGTAAGAACAGGGGTCCATAAAACCACATACTGTTGCTCGAGAGTTTGCTAGCTGCTATTCCTCTGGACAAGACGTTGGCTGCATTCTTGGTGGATGATACGTGACGCCATTGAGACTGTTCCGTCACTTCTTGAATCATGAATGAATCATTTTGGATGAATCAGTCCAAAAGAACCCAGCAACCTTGCCCATAGACAAACATAGCAGCCTTACTGAGTAATAATTCCATTCCATTTCCATTCTATCTATCTAAAGATAATAAGTAAATTCAGAAATTTTAAATATTTTACATGTAGGGGATTTTTATAAGGAAATTTTTAGTACCACTCTTTGGGTGGCCTAAAGGCAGGATCAAGGGGGTGGCTAACGGCCAGGTTAACGGCCACCGGGTTGCAGTGTCGATCCAGTCTCTCCTGGAAGTGAACCTTTTGACTTCTTTGGAACCCCAAGGACCTTCTGGATGACCTGTTTTCATACGAAAAATGGTGCTTTAGCTAGCCTTTGCAGAGTAATGCTTTGAAAGCGTTGCAGTACTTCGATATTAGAATTTGAGGCTGTGCCCCAAAGAAGAATCCCGTACGTCCATATGGGCTTGAGTATCACCACTAACCATACAGCATATAGACTACTCATTTCATACAACTAAAATGGACGCAAAAATTTCTTGCGACAGGCCCCAGCAGGGCCCAGAGAGAATCTTACTCTCATTCTTACATAAAATCTAAAATTTTGGTTGGCTTCAAAACGAAAAAGAACGCACACACATGAAACCGTGTATGTGAATATGTGAGCACGCATACATATAAAGATGAATTTATCCGCGGATCAACCATCTTGATAAAGGGCCTCCCAGCGGCTGAAGAAACAAAACATTTTTTGGGGAATATGAGCGTAAGAAAGACCGTAAGAATAAGAGTAAGATTCTCTCTGGGGCCTGTCGCAAGAAATTTTTGCGTCCATTTTTGTTGTATGAAATGTGTAGTCTATATGCTGTATGATTAGTAATATCACTTTGTAAAGAAAGATTTTGTTTTAAAGGCTCAGTTGGGGTCTGTAGCCCAGCAGCGACTTCAATGCCGATGTTTCAGAATCAGCTGTTTTCTTTTGTTTTTGAAGTGTCCTACCGTCCTAACTAGTATTCTGTCAATAGTTTCCTATATATTTTAGTTTATTAACTAAAGGCAGTGTGGTGCCATTAAATCGGACCTCCAGCCAGGTGTTAGGGCGGGTTGCAAAAGTTATTTTCCAGTTCCAGTTTTGACAGTTGTAGTTGCAAGATTGCTGATGCTTCTACATGGCTTGTTGAAGTAGCTAAAAATGCTGTGACTTCGGCGAATGTTGCAACAACTAAATCATCTCTTTCAAGCACTGGAATGTTTGCAGAGAAAAGGGTATACAAAATATAACCTAATACGCTTCGAAGATTTCGGACTCAGCATATTCGCATCTAACAAAGAATAGGCCCCTATGCAAGTAGGGTTTTAGTAGCAAAAAGAATGGGAAGCTTGGACTTGAACTTGTTAAGCAAGCGTAAACGCCTGTTTTACGCTGCTGAACAGTACTTTCAGTCTATAAATGAACATAAAATCGTTTGTGAGAATCTGTGGCATAGCTCAGGGGTTCCATGTTGACTCCTAAATCCAAATTTGTGCTCTGTGAGTTAGTTGCCGTCTTCCACCACCCTTAGCTCCCTAGGTCCCTTAAGGTATTTGGTGTTGTTTCAAAGATCGGATGGAAGGTCTAAATCATTCTCAATATGTATTATATATCTATTCACCCAGCAACTCACTGCAAAATCTAAAACATCAGGCACTTTGATTGGGTCCGTTGGCTAAACGGTGGGATGGCTATGGCTGTCGTCGCAGTGGACGCATTAATCTGGAATTCGCGAGGCTTGGTGCAGTCAGAGACGCCTGTGGCATTGTATGACGTCGTTGAACTTCTTAGGGGCTCTATTGTGACAATTGCGTTGTATAGTCTTTTGACATCAAATATAGGGAGGCCAATTTTACTCAGTGCGTGTTTGATGTGATCAAGTGGTGTGCTGTGATGAAGGTTTTTTAGGACTGTTCTATATGCACTTTCTTGCATAAGCTGATAAGTGTGAAACTCTAAATTTTTTAGCTTTAGCATTCTGACTATGCTTCTGTACTTTGCTTCACTATTAGCCATTATTCGGTCTTGGCCGTCCCGGCCAGCTTTGTAGATAAAGCCATCGCTTCTGACAAGTTCGGTTAAACTATTTTGCATTTCTCTTATATTGGCAACAGCTGGTATGATGAAGAGGCACCTGAGTAGCCAACATAGCAAAGCTGTTAAAAAATATTATCTGGGTGAAGACCTTCCTCCTGGCCGGGCGATCGTTGATGAGCGACTTCTAAATTGTTTTGCCTCTGTCGATTATTGATGGACTTCTTTCTTTACGTTTCAATGCAACTATTCATGAGACCAGTGTCTTTGCCCCATGCCTCGCTTGCATCACACATCTCACCCGGTGGTGAGACACCAAAAGGTGCTCTATGAAATACCGTTTGTTTTCGCGCAAGCGCAACACAACAGATATTATTTCCATGTGCGTCATGTCCAGTTAGTCGTCATGTACAAGGACTCTAAGGCCATCCACGGGAGCTTGAAGAATTGCATATAACGCAGATCAGCAGCGACTTGCAATGGACCGTATTTGAGCTTGTAGCGGCGATGCATGCCAAAATCGACTTCGAGACGTGGTTAAGCTCTGCTCGAATTGCTGCCCATTTCACCCTTGCCAGCGGAATTTGCAGTTTCAGCGGTTCTGGGGATTCAGAGGTTAGGACTCAGCTTTAGATGCCATCTGTTCCTTGGAAGTCTCTGAGGATAATCGCAGTGAATCTTTTGGAGAAACGATATATATATATATATATATATATATATATATATATATGTAAAGCACTTAAGATTCACTAAATCGGAGATAGTGGGGAGATTGGTGTCACCAGACAAGATATATTTATATACACAGATTCTGCTCCAAAATACGCGTCGTTTTGTCATACTAATCCATACCGATCCTACATTTCTTTTATAAGTTATTCAGGAAAAAAACATTTTTATAGAATTTCCCAAATGAAAGACGTAAAATTTTTCCCCAGTAAAGTTGTTTAAATAAATTCTTAATTAATTTATTTCCTAGCTGCGCCCTTGGGCTTAAGCCGACATATTTATCATTTGTACTTTATTTATGTCCGTAATGTGCGAGACGATTATGTGTCTTTGGTATACCTTTGCAGAGGGTATTATATTTTTGGTCAAAAGTGTGATTCGCAGTGAAGGAGACATCTCCGACCTTATAAAGTATATATATTATTTATCAGGATCACCTCCTGAGTCTATATGAGCATGTCCGTCTATCCGTCTGTCTGTCTGTTCCAACTCAAACTAGTCTCTCAGTTTTAAAGCTAACGTCTTCAAACTTAACACACACCCTTTTTTCCTTTGTAGGCAGTGTATAAGTCGGAACGGGATCGGTCGACTATATCGCTGTTCTTATAGCTGTCATAAAACTGATTGATCGGGATTACCATAACTTCTCCGTTTTTTAAGTTAGAAGGATTGGACTTTGTATGGATGCCACATTGGGTAAAAAAGTCTCATACATAGGACATGAAGTACCACTTTTGGTGTTTCACCAAATGTTTCGCTTAACACCAATTTTAAAATTTATCCAAAACTGATTGAAGTCTAGATTGGGCGCTAGTTAATCTATACTGAAGACAAATCTTAACATCATCAGCGAACCTAAGTACTAGTGAGTCAGTTAAGGCAAGGGGCAAGTATGATAAGTCAGTTAAGGCAAGGGCTGATAAGAAGCTCGAAATCCAGATAAGAAGATCAGTTGGGAATCCCAAAAGAATGAGTTTACTTATAAGAAGCGAAAGGTTTACAGAGTCTAATGCTTTACTGAAGTCAGTGTAAATGACGTATGTCTGTAAGCCTTTCCGGAACCCATCCGTGACAAAAGATTTTAGCTCCAATAAGTTGGTGTTGGTGAAATGGGGCTTCATAAAGCCATGTTGGCACGGGGATATTATTGAACTACATAGGTGTTGCAAATGTGGAGTAATAAGTTTCTAAATAGCTTGAAAATTTTTCCCTTGTTTATGGAGTTTTTTTCCCATTTAAATTAAAGAGTTTAAGGCCTGGTTTACCCTGAGCCTCGGCGCAGTTCTTCAGAACACAGCCTGATACTCCATTGGGGCATGGGAAATACACGGGCTGGACCTTAAGAAGATCCCATAACACACCCCATAACACACTTTGATCAAAAAATGGCATAATATAAGGTTGGATGATTGGATATTGTAAGTGTAAGGCTAAGCTGGACTGGTGCTAGGTGATACGTTGTTTGAAAAAACTGCGCAAAGAGATCAGCCGTTGCCAGATCAGTGTTCGCATAAGAGATCTCAAACGTAAGCAGATGAGGAATAGATACATGTTTGAGCTTAGTATTTACAAAGTTATAAATTTGCTTCGGATCCTCAGTAAACTGAATCCGGCACCTACGAATATAACTACTATAACATCAGCATGATGCAGGGTGAAATTAGAGCGAGCTAATAAATATCTTGATTAACTAACGACAATATCCAAAATAGCTGCGGAAGAGCTTTCAAGTTGGCCCATCAACTTTATGCCATTGAGTACGCCCATCTTTCCCAAATTCGTCTCGAGGAGTTTGATCAAGTGCTTGGAAAGGATGAGCTGAAGTCCTGTATGGCTCAAACTAAGGCAGGAACTTTGGGCTCCAATTGGATTAACCAGGTGACCATTGACAGTTACTAAGATCTTTACTAAGATAGGGCATCGGAGTGACTACATGAGACACCTGGCGGGGATAACTGATCGATTGATACTCGATTGATCGATTGATAAAATATCGACCGGCGAAGGCGGGAAATCAAATTTCAAATTGAAACAAAATCATCATTAAAAGAAATTGAAATGATTAGCCCTGAATAAGAATTTATGGTATTAAATTATTATATTCGATTGCCATATAGAAAAGCTATTGCGGATTTGTAGATAGAATATTTCTATATGCTGTACCATAAAAAAATAAAAACAAAAAATTTTGTATAAAAAAAAAATATAAAAAATTAGGAAATGTTGTCCGATTCTCAGCGCTAACAAATATGCCCACAAAATTTCACGAAAATCGCTCGACCCATTTGGGAGGAGTAGAGCTACTAACAACGTGACATGAGAATTTTATATATAAGATTGCAGCACAGAATTAACTCAATGTACTTACACTGTATTTTATTACAATAAAAGATAACCCTATCAGGTAACTTTTGGTGAAATTACAGAGGTAGAGAAACGGTCGAGGGAATTTACACAATGGAAATTATACATATTTAAACTGTCGTAACAACACGTTAACCTCTAGCACTTAATATGTATCGATAGTTCGTTTTGCGATCACTATAAGTATTGACTTAAGGTTTTGTATTGAATAGAAGTTTTTTACTCAACCAAGCCGGACTTCTTTTTTACTCAAGCAGAAATAAAACCAATAGGTTATGGGCCCAGGGCACAAACATACATACATATACAAGTATCGGCCACTTGATGCTTAAGTAAAAAATATTTCTAGAAGGTGTGAAATAGCGGCGCTCTTATGTTGAGTGTTGCCATCATTTTTGCTGAAAAAACGCTAGATTTATATAAAAATCTACAATGGAAAGCTCGGACGGAGCCGAAGTTGATATACCCTTGCAGTTAGGCGGCCGTCCGCTAGGGTGCGACACCCATCTTATATTATTAGATATATATCGGATCGTATATAATCGGCCGACCGATTATAAATATTGATACAATTTATTTAATGGTTCTGGGGTTTCTACAAATGATATATGTAAAAATGTCCTGAGTAGGGTTGACGACCGAATAGAGAATGATGCGGGAGCGCGTCTTCACGCCTGATGCAGCGGAGCGACGGAGGGATACCGCGAGAGAGCAAGGCAAGCGCTAGCGCATGACGGCAAATAAAGGTGGCCGATCGAATGCACGAGACCGAAAGACGCGAATAGATATATAAAGGAAAATGACGTCACATATTCAATAAATTATAGCCGGCCAAACTTCTTTCCGGCAGCTGCTTGTCTCGACATACTCCCCCGTTGGAAGATGGGCTTTCAACAGCATCATGAAGGGGCAGCAGGGACAATTGGTTGACTGTCCGTCTTGTAGCTCCGGACGCCGTCCTCAGCAGCGCCACCCGACACACTCCATCATCTCCAAGGATCATTTCCGTCACCCTCGCCAGGGGCCACTTCATTGGAGGTAAGTTTTCGTCCTTCAGCAGCACGATGTCATTTACTGCTATGCCTTGACCAGGGATGCGCCATCTGCAACAGGGTTAAATACTCTTCCTTCCATCTGGACCAGAAACACTGCTGAAGAAAGACGACGCGTTGCCAAGCATCTAGCCGATTTATGTTGAGCTTTGTCAGGTCTGACTCACTGAAACTAGAAGGAAGCCCTCCGTGCAAAAAATGATTAGGAGTCAGGACATCCAGATCAGCAGGGTTTTCAGAGAGAGGGACTAATGGCATCGAATTAATAATCACTGCAGCAATATTGTACAGCAGCAAATCGTCGCCCTTTAGTACAACCGAGCCGACGACCCTGTAAAAATGATACTTGGCGGTCTTAACAGCAGCTTAACAAGCCGCTAAAGTGGGGAGAACGGGAAGGGATAAACTTCCACTCAATGAACTCTGGAAGGCAAAAATCCAAGACAGCTCTCTGGTGCTCGTCGCTAAGAATAGTCTCTTTGATTCGCTCAACTGATTTTTGGCTCCAACGAAATTAGTGGCGTTGTCGGACTAGATCTGTCGAGGCTTCTTCCTGATAGAAATAAACCTCCTCAGTGCATGCAGAAAGGCGGCGGTGGACAGATCCCTCACCAGCTCTAAATGGACGGCCTTTGTCGTGAAACAATTAAGACGCTAATGTAACATTTTATGGGAGCCTTGTGGCGAACCTCAGACTTATAGAAGAAAGGACCGCAAAAATCGATAATAACCTTCCACTCTCTTCTATGGGAGATCGCCCATTACATGCTCCAACGTATCATCGCCAAAAACGATCGAGGTCCAGCGTGCAGGTGGTGCTCATGAAAACTAAGGATAATGCTTCGCGTTACCGGATGGCTCCTGGGCAAAATTAATGGGTGACGACCATCGTAATCCAAGAATGAATTCATGAGACGCCCGTCTACTCGAAGCAATCCAAACTGATCCAAAAAGGGGGATAACGAAGCCAGCGTACTAGAAGAGGCAACCATTCCCTTTGTCTGCAACTTCCTTATTTCATCACCCAAATGAGCGCACTGAACTGCCCACAAAAGCATGCGAGTCCCCGCATTGAGATCAGGAACGGTAATTCCTTTATGCTGAACCCGTCTGCGAAACTTATAGAAAACAAACACTCGCTGAAGAGCTGGAAAGAAGTTAACGTATTTGCATGTAACCACGAGGTCTGTATATAGCAACTTCACTAATAAAATTGAAGGGCGAAGCTCTAAAGCTGGCTTCTCGACTACTATCTCCGCAGGCTAGTGCTCCTGTGTCTTTATCAGATAGGGCGGCCCCTGACACCATAACCTGGATCAACAACTCAGCTCCAGCCAGCTCTAACTTTGGCACAGTTAAAGTCTTAAGAGGCGATACTCGAGACTTCGCACATAGCAAGCGGCTATCAGACCCTGGCGACCTGGAAACTATGTAGACACATGCTCCGTAGGCTTCAATGCTGGCGTCACAAAATCTATGAATCTCCACAAGTGCTCCAGACGTAAGCGCCAGCCGAGGAAATTCTGTACGTTGGGTGTGAGTGAAGCTCCGGCAGATCTCCTGCCACTCGGTGTTAAAACCCTGAGGTAAGCTTTCATCCCAAGAAAGATGTTCTCGGCACAGCTTCTGCAAGAATATTTCTGCTTTAATAACTGGACCGACAAGGCCCATCGGATCCTATAACCGCGCTATTGATGATAGGACAGAACGTCGAGACGGCTTCGAAGTGGAAAGAAGAGGTGAAAACGGAAGCAACAGCTGATCAGTGGAAGGATCCCAAGCTAATCCTAACGTTTTCGTGAAGTTGCTACCGTCATCAAAAGTTAGATAAGACTCCCGATCCTCCTTAGGCACGCCGTCCAACCAGGGATATTGGAGCACCATTTCCGCAGCTGAAATTCGCCCTTGGACAAAAGCGCTGAAATCTGCACTAAAATGCCAATAACCTCCTCCTTGGAGCTGCCACCAGAAATAAGATCATCGACGTAAAAATCTCGAAGCATGATTTCGGATCCCACTGGAAAGTCGTCCACCTCGTCCTTAGCCAATTGGTGTATCGCTCGCATCGACGCAGGCTTTGTTCCATATGTAACAGTGTCCAATTTATATGTTTGTAGCTCCTCAAGAGGGGAATCTCGCCACAGAATGCACTGCAAGAAGCTGTCAGACGGCGCCATCCTCACACAACGGTACATCTTACAAATGTCGCCAGTCAGCGCTACCGGATGCGAACGAAACCTTAGCAGGATGTGAAAAAGCTTAGGTTGGATGACCGGCCCAGCCATTAATATGTCATTCAGAGAATAACCGGAGGTGGTAACAGCGGAACCGTCGAACACCACTCTAAGTTCTATAGCACGCAGTGATGTGTCAGAAAATATTTGCAATCTCAATGCAGCTCAGCGGAACCAGGGACATATGACCTAGGTTAAGATACCCCCTTTTAAAAGCCGAATACAGAGCGCGCAGTTCGGGCTGACGAGACAGTTTCTTCCCCAACGACTGGAAACGACGTAGAGCCTGTGAGTACGAATCACCCAATAAACCGGAGTCATGCTTAATTGGCAACCTGACTGTATAGGCACCACCATCTAACCGCACGAAATTCTTAACAAAGTGACTCTCGCAATCCAGTTCTTCCTTTGATGCATTCACAACCGGATCGGTGAAGGTTTCCACTTCCCAGAACTGTCGAAGAAGTTGATCGAGCCGCTCATCTAAAGGCCCCTTTGGGCAGATCAGTCCCGACTACTTACAAGCCATGAGAACCTTGCCATTGTCAGGACCTCCGCCTCCACAAACAACCCAACCGAGCCGAGTTTTTTGGATTGAGGGCAACCCAGGAGACAAATGAATTTGCCCAACATAAAGCAGCTCGTAAAATAATCCAGTTCCAATTAGCAAATCAACTCGCTGCGGCTGGTGAAAATGAGGATCTGCTAGCTTTACATTGGCGGGAATTTGCCAAGAGCTGACGTCCAATGCACAATTTGGCTGAAGGTCAGTGATGTTGGAGGCTACGATCGCAGTTACTTGCGCCGAGTAGTCAGAGCATTGGGATTGCAAGCTGACTTGCACAGAAAACCCATCGGTAGAAACCCTGCGTCACCTATACCGGACACAGAAACCGGAGACCTTATCTTCGGCAGCTGCAGCTGGTTTGCCAGCCTTGAGGTGACTAGATGCACCAGAATCGAGCAGCGATCGGCAGGGCAGTAGAACTCCGGAGCGGTTCCTGACCAAAATATTGGCAGCGGCTAGCAACACCACATCACCAAAACGATCCTTGGCGACAAGAGGATTGACGGGAGCGGACGCTGACCGAGATCCAGCGTTGCTAGCTGCGGAAACCTCGGGAGAGGGGTGTTGGCCTTGAGCTGTCGAATTGCCACCAAAATGCAGCAAGCTATGATGCCTGCGTCCACAAGCACGGCAGCTTGACGAATTGCAATGCCGAGATAGGTGCCCAGATCCAAGGCACTTACGGCATAAATCCAATCGCCTAACTTCGCCTAAACGATTTTCAGGCGACAAGCATAAAAACCTTGGGCAGGAGTTTATTATGTGAGAATGGCCAACACAAATCATGCATGTGGAAGAGTTGGAAATCACAAATGCATAATTACCTGTATGAAAAGGTCTACGCCGTCCTACCGCAAGGTTTGGTGCATATAATGTCGTCGGCAAATCCAGGCTCTCCAATGTCCGGAATATTTGCTCAAGAAAACTGGCGATGGACTCCCACGTTGGAATGGAATCCAAGGAATCCGAGTCAGCTTGCATTTCCTTCCACTTAGACTGCGTGGCATTATCAACCTTCTGCAACAGCACTTAGATTATGATGCAGCTAGCAATCTGCTTCGTTGTGCCCTTGCTTGCCAGGGCGCGCATATGCGAATTGAATTTGTCCGAAAGCTCGCGAAGCCTCGTCGCCGATGCGGATTCTACTGCCCTCAGATTCATTATCTCATTAACAGGAGCTTGAAAAATGAGCCTGCGATTACTAAACCTTTTGTTTAGCAGCTCCAATGCGACGTCATAATTTTTGTCCGTGAGCTCCAACGATCGAACAGTCTCCAAGGCAGATTCACGAAGGCAGGTCCGCAACCGTTGAAGTTTCTCGACCCTACTGATAAATGGGTTTGTGTCCACCATGGTCGAGAACAGGGACCGAAATTGAAATTCAAGTTAGATAAGACTCCCGATCCTCCTTAGGCACGCCGTCCAACACGCCAGGGATATTGGAGAACCATTTCCGCTGCTGAAATTCGCCATTGGACAAAAGCGCTGAAATCTGCCCTAAAATGCCAATAACCTACTCCTTGGAGCTGCTACCAGAAATAAGATCATCGACGTAAAAATCTCGAAGCAAGATTTCGGATCCCACTGGAAAGTCGACCATCTCGTCCTTAGCCAATTGGTGCATCGCTCGCACAGATAGATAGGATGCAGGCTTTGTTCCATATGTTACAGTGTCCAATTTTTATGTTTGTAGCTTCTCAAGAGGGGAATCTCGCCACAGAATGCATCGGTAGAAAACCCTGCCTATACCGGACACAGAAGCCGGATATTTTATCTTCCGTAGCTGCTGCTGGTTCGCCAGCCTTGAGGTAACCAGATGCACCTGCGAACCAGAATCGAGCAGCGCTCGACAGGGCAGTAGAACTCTGGAGCGGTTCCTGACCAAAATATTGGCAGTGGCTAGCAGCACCAGAATGATCCTTGGTGACAAGAGAATTGGCGGGAGCGGACGCTGACCGAGAAACGGCGTCACTAGATGCGGAAACCTCCGGAGAGGGGTGTTGGCCTTGAGCTAGCGAATTGCCACCAAAATGCTGCAAACTATGATACCTGCGTCCACAAGCACGGCAGCTTGACGAATTGTAATGCCGAGATAGTTGTCCAGATCCAAGGAACTTACGACATAAGTCCAATCGCCTAACATCGCCTAAACGATCCCCAAGCGACAAGCTTAAAAACCTCGGGCAGGAGTTTATTATGTGAGAATGGCCATCACAAATCATGCATGCGAAAGAGTTGGTAATCACAAATGCAGAATTACCTGTATGAAAGGGTCTATGCCATCCTACAGCACGGTTTGGTGCATATGATGTCGTCGGCTAACCCATGCTCTCCAAAGTCTAACATCTCTGCTCAAGAAAACTGGCGATGGACTCCCAAGTTGGAATGGAATCCAAGAAATCCGAGTCAGCTTACATTTCCTTCCACTTGGACTGCGTGGCATCATCAACCATCTGCATCAGCACTTGGATTATGATGCTGCTAGCAATCTGCTTCGTTGTGCCCATGCTTGCCAGGGCTCGCATATGCGAATTAAATTTGTCCGAATGCTCGCGAAGCCTCATCGCCGATGCGGGTTCTACGAGCTACGAACATGAGCTTGAAAAATGAGCCTGCTATTACTAAACCTTTTGTTTAGCAGCTCCAATGCTACGTCACAATTTTTGTCTGTGAGCTCCAACGATCGAACAGTCTCCAAGGCACATTCACAAAGGCAGGAACGCAACCGTTGAAGCTTCTCGACCCGACTGATGAATGGGTTTGTGTCCACCATGGTCGAGAACAGTGAGCTAAACTCAAGCCACTCCGCATAACCTCCACTAAAAGTGGGAAGTGGCAGTGGCGGCAACGCCTGAAAAGTTCTGCCAAGCGACGGATCGCAATTGGTGGCAGAAGCTGCGTTGATCAGCGTCGAACTCGCCAGCAACAAACTGAAGCGCCGCATAATCTCCTGATAATCCATCATCAATCTCCTAATCCATCTCGGACAGCTCCTTGTGTGTGCTCTTGAAATCCGCGACGATTCCCTCCAATTCGCTGAGCCGCACATTTAACATCGCCTCCTGAAATGTCTCCACTGATTTCAAGGAGGACAACAATCCTTGAAGATCCTCAAAAAGGACAACTGCACTTTAACTTAGGAATACTTTCCTTTCAGGAGAGGCACAATCGAAAAACGGATTCATTTTCGCAACAAAAATTTTATTTTAGTTCGTTTATTTATTGTCAGCTCTCGACCCACTGTGCAGCTTCTATATAACGGAGTAAAATATGTATGAGCGATTGTAGCACTCGGCAAACTGCGTATGTATGTATGTCAACAGATGCTAAAATTTCGCGCACAAATCACAAACCGAATAATGTTTTTTAATTTGTTAATTTGGTTATGTTTATATATTTTAAGCCGAGCAGCTCAAGTTTTCAATCACGTCGGGGTTCACCAATGTTCAGTTACAGAGAGTTTTCGGGAGCTTTAAGTTTGTGTTCTAAATATTATATATATACCAATATAAACCAAGCACAATTCGATATAAAGATATTGATATTATTTATTTAATTGCTTTGGGGTTTCTACAAATGATATATGTACATATGTGACTGAATTGGGTTAACGACCGAATTAGAATAATGACGCGGGAGCGCGGCTCAACGCCTGATGCAGTGGAGCGATCGCGAGATCCCGCAAGAGTGAGACAACGGCCATCTGCAACTTGGGAGTTATTCGCTTCCGACTCCAATGCTGTTGCAATAGGACTAAGCCGTACAATGTAAGGCTCACAGCGGCTCCCACAACAAACCAAATCTTTGCAGATCTGGAGTATGGTGTGGCGGTGCGCGATCGGAAAGAGCAGGATCTTCTTACAACTAATACAAATAGGATACTGTATTATAATTTCGATGATGACATTAGATTGGAAAAGTTTAGTTTTGGAAACATCCATGAGACTAACTATGGAGACCTCAGGAAGCTGCTCGTCAAAGATAGCCTGTAGGTCGTTATGATTGAATATTGTAGGATTTATAATGATATTTTGTTTCTTTCGGAGATTAACATTCAATTTCTGGCGAGGAGTGTTTCGAACAAATGACCTGAGTCAACCAGCCCGTTTCTTTTCTCCTTTAATATCCTATTGATGGTGTCTGTGAGCAAATTAATGTGATTTTGTGTATCTGTGTTAATAACAACCTATTGGTATTAATTCTACTTAGATCAATCGAGTCAGGCCTACCCGCTACGAGTGGATCTTAAGCTCATCCAAGATATTCTGTGCATGTTCGATGTCAACTTCCAGCAAGGTCCTCATGTGGGATTGTTGGAACAGTTCGAGCATTTTGACCGTGGAGTCAATTATGCTAGAAAACTTTTGTTTGTCGAGTGCCTAACCAGGCACCCTGTATTTTTACCATGCTAATATATTCCCGTTTAATACCGGAATGTATTTCGCATGCGAGAAGTCGTTGATTTGCAGTATTGCGGTGGATAGCAGTATGATGGATATTACGGCAAGCCTGTGGATATTATAGCAAATATGGAGTGGTTAGTATAAGGGCTAATGTGACAGGTGAGATGCCTATCTGATGTTATCCTAATGGACCACCCTCCCACTAATGAGAACAGATGTTCCCAGATCTGCTTCAACACGCTCTCTTCCCTAATCTTTTTTTGTTACGTAGGTGTACTTCTTCACCAACTTCGAAGAGTCGGTTTTGTCTCGAAGCAATAATCCTGTTAGACTGCTGCGCCCTGTCAATTTTGGCTTTAATTGCCAATTTGATATAGTTAGTCTCTTTGATATAGTATCTCTCTTTTGTTAGTCTCTCTCTAAAATCTAATCTATAATCTCTATTTTTAATAATCGCATCTCTGTACTGTGAAATGTTTCTACTTGGCCATTGGAACTACTGTTAAGGGGGTGCGCATTGACAACCTCGATGCAGTATTGCTTACTTAGCAATGATGTAATTGTTTCGGAGCTTAAAGAAATCTAGTTGTCGCAGTATATAGTATTCATATTCGGGTAGAAGCTTACAAATTGGGCTCGTACATCTATTATTGCCCTAGAAACTAAAGGTTGTACGATAGCGAATTTGGACAATTTGTCAATACAGGTTAAGAAAAATTTTTTGTCAGTTGGCAAAATGTTGAAATGCCAGTGTTAAAAAAAAATAATTCATCCATTTTAAATAAATTGCTAGGGCTCACGTCAAATTAGGACGAGACAATAAAAATTGGTACTCAGAAGAGAAGAGCTGACGATTTAGATGACGAAGTGAATGGTTGAAGAATCAAATTTTAATTGAATTTAATCAGATAGAATTGCTGGCGCAGACTTAGGGAAAACTTAAATAGAACCTATATCAGGGAAAGTGTGAAGCATGATGGGGGAAATGTGATGGTTTGGGGGTGTTTTACATAGTGGAAAACTAATCAAGATTGATGGCATAATGGTACCTACAAAACCTTAAAAACAATCTGACCGATTTTATAGAAAAATACGCCTATCCCGAAAAGAAATTAATTTTGGAAAAGAGATTAAATAGAGATACATAGAGATTTAATAGTCTCCAAAGAGATTAAACATCGTCATAAAAAACCAGAAAGGAAAGCTATGTTCGAGCGGAGCCGAAGCTGATATACCCTTGCAATTAAGCTAGCTTTAAAACTGAGAGACTTGTTTGGGTAGAAACAGACAGACGGACAGCGGACATGCTTATATCGACTCAGGAGGTGTTCCTGATCAAGAATATATATACTTGAAAGAACAACCCATGAGATGCGTCTCCAGCGAATCCAGTACGATTCCGATCGAATACCTCCTTAATAATAAAAATTTTAAATGGACGAAAAAAATTTTAAACCCGGCATTCTGCCGGCTCAGCTATCAATAGACGTGGTTAACTTAAGGCAATGGATCAAGAAGATCTTTAGCACAGTGTTCATCACTGGCATGATACCTGGTATGAGTGGCTGCGCAGGTTATTTTCATTCCCAAGGCAGGAAGCCCTCCGACTGCATATTATATGGTTGTTGTGCCGGCGGGGGGGTCGGCTGATCGTGGGTCAAATGGCCCTCCATGGATGTGGAGGGCAACCGGCCGCCGCAATGAATGTTAAAAGGTGGCCGGTTGGCCGTGGGATCCACTGCAGAAATACGTCGATTAAAATGAGAGGGTAACTGCATTCTCATCTCCCGCAGGCCTTGAGACTCAGTCAGGGTATAAAATTAATAAATCAATATTGCTGGAGGCGATTGCTGGAGTTTCATTTATCGAGGTTTGGCTCTTTATTCTTTGGGAATATAATTTGAACTAAGTTGAAAAAAAGTAATACGTATGGCCGGATGCCCGTGGCACTTTAGCTGACCAAGCACAAAATCGCTAGTCATAGGATCGCTGGCCACCAATGGCACGAAGGCACGGCCCATAGCGCTGCACTCTGCTGGCTCAGCTCCTGAACATTATAAGGGTAGTATTACATTAGTGTGGCCATCGTGGACAATATGTAAAATATATAATGTATAAAAAACGTAATAATAAAATATGAAGATATTTAAATGGATTAATAAAATATGAAGATGTAAAAAATGGAATAATAGAGTATAAACAAAATTTTATATAAAAAATGAAGTAATATTATATAAAATTGAACTGCATAACTTATGCTGGGAGCTGGTTATTAACTACTCCTCCTGAAGATGTAAAAAATGGAACAATAGAGTGTCACAAAAATTTTATATAAAAAAATGATATTGACGTCCAAAAAAATGACGTCCATTTAAAATTGCCCTGCATAACTAATGCTGGGTGCTGGTTGTTAACTAATCCCCCCATAAGTTGTCGCCGTCCTTGGTGATCACCAGTTCTTTGACAGCCTTCTACGGTTGAAATAGGATCAAGCCGCACAATCTTCAATAAGAGTCCGGCGATTGCGGTAGAAAGTTACAAAAATCTGAAGAACCAAAATTTTTTTGAGAATATGAGCGTAAGAAAGAGCGTAAGAATGAGAGTAAGATACTCTCCTGGGCCTGCTGGGGCCTGTCGCAAGAAATTTGTGAGTCCATTTTCGTGGTATGAAATGAGAAGTCTATATGCTGTATGGTTAGTGATTCGAGCCACGGTAGGGAAATCACAGTTACTGGCGTTCACAATGATGGCGTTGATAATCTCCTAAACGGATTTAACAAGCAAGTCTTTGTTACTAAAGTAAATGATGTGGCGAGTTTTATTTCCGAAGTCTCGCCAAAGCCATCGGCCTGCTTCTTCCAAAATAATTTGAGTTTTGAGGCAGATTAGAGATTTGTGTGTGGCCTCTATGGTGTACGAGAGCCAAAGCTCACTATGCATCG
Source organism: Drosophila atripex (assembly GCA_035045925.1). Classification (NCBI taxonomy): domain Eukaryota; kingdom Metazoa; phylum Arthropoda; class Insecta; order Diptera; family Drosophilidae; genus Drosophila; species Drosophila atripex. The sequence continues at coordinate 345,400 of JAWNOP010000049.1, forward strand.
TTATTACATCGGCATTCGCGTCGGATACAGCGTATGTGAGAGGCTGGTGGTCTTCAAAAATTCGTACCTCCTACCTTATAGGTAACCATAACAGGTATACGTATAAATTAACTTTGATAGCCGACATATAAAATATGAATCGCCAATGATGACGCTAATTTCCCATGCTACGTACGGATCGTGTGTCTGGAGGCCTCAATACGGAGTACACCGAGACCACATAGAATCTGTACAAAAAAAAACTTCCTTATTTTCGCACTTTGGGGACTTAATTTACTAACACTCTTAAATTTTAACGTTCCTAGTAGATAGGACTAGAAACTTTTGTCCTCGGACTAAAGGACTCTACTAAGAATCTTAAATCCTTTACACTAAGCGCCTTATCTGTGCAACACTCTTCCTAGTGATTGCATTCTCCTATTCTTCACTTGTACATTTTCGGATCTTCCCAGCGATTCGTACATTATGCGGCAGCGTCCGTCGGTCGGTTGGACGTCGGCTGTATGTATGCAGGGGGAACCGCGCGAAAAGACGAGAATTGGTTGCTTAACCTTATTAGTGAGCAACAATAGCTTGGTAAAGTAATTTTCCATCTGTTCTGCGATCACTTTTTTGACTGGTAAAATGTTTAGGTGTTAGGTATGTTAGGTATGTTTTCGTTGCGAACGTACCACGGTGCAGTGGTAATTGTTCTCAAGATTTTTGACAGAGCTCGCTGGACTAAACTGAATACGAACAGTACTTAATATTCAAGGCTAAGAGGAGACCGAGCATTGACAAGCCAGTGGAGGCTGTTGACTTTTAGCCTTAGGTGTGTTCATTTGGATTGAATATGCCAGCGCCGGCCAGATTTTCATGCTCAGGGGTTAACGTAACGTGCTTGCTGTTCGTTCAGCTTTAGCCGACATTTTTGAACATCGACCCGATGTGAAGTTAGCTGCGCAGTTTGCTGGCATCGGGCCTTTTGAGCGGCTAAGAAAAGGTTCACCATCAGTAAACGTAGATGTTGTTAGTCGTGTGTTTGTCGGGATGTCTAATTTTAATTCCTGCCATGCGGAACTCCAGCTCCTATAGTGCAATCATTAGTTATAGAGGAGTGTTGCACCTCTAACAAGACTTGTGGGTGTGGGTAACAACAACTTGTGGGTGTTGTATGGGAGCATTGTCTTGATCTTGTACATTACACCATCTAGCTAAACTTTATGAAATGCTTGAGAGACGTCTAAAAATATACGCGTGCTCTCGTTTTTTAAACGCGTTCCGAATTTCTGATGTTATCTGGTTTTCCTGCTCAATTGATCCGTGTTTTTCTAGATTCCTTCTATTCCTTTCTAGATTCTTAGGTATGTGGTTATCCGAGTCAATACGCCTTTTTCAAAGAGTTTAGATCTGTTGTTAGAAGAGTTGTGATCTTTTCCCGGCTTTGCCATCTCAATGAAAAATGTCCAAGTTTTGCAATGGCAAAAAGCTGGGCGATTGTGCAAATGGTGCATTATAGGAGCTCAATGATCATATTAGGTGTTATGAGGTCGCAGCCCATTTAAGATAGTGATTTTGTTTGGGCAAAAAATTAAATTGTCTCATGTAGAAGCTGAGGCTCATATGGTAAAGTCGGCAAAGTAAACGCACTTGTGGGAGGATTTTTGTTGGAATTTTTAATGTTTTAAGGTGGTTGGCCAACGTGCTGGCTCTTTCTGCATCGCTGCGCGCCCAGCCGCCTGTGGGATTTCTTACAGGCATGACAGTTTCTTTCAGTGAGCTCAGAGTTGGGTGAGCTCTCCATAGTGAATGTTTTGTACTAGTATTTGACAATTGCTCTATGTAGCGGCGATGGACATATGCTTCTGCTTCCTTTAAAGCTTTAGTTAGTTTAGATGAGGCATGCCTTAAGCGTTGCTTAGTAAATGGTGATCTTAGGAAGTTCGATTTGTAAATTTGTCTTCTCATGGTTGCATATTGTATTTTTAATTGAAGCTTTTGAAGCTTGGGCTGTAGAATCGAGTACAGACTCCAGTGAATTAACAACTGTCTATTTTGGCTTTATCGTTGAGGTCACTTTATCGAGGACTTAGCACGATATGTGAGCTAACATACTATCTGTACTTAACCCAGTTGGTTTCCTGTGAGGATAATGTTAATGATTGTGGCAATGTACCTGGATGTCTGAGTAGAAGAAGCAGTATAGGCGAGTGATCAGATGAAAGATCCGAAAGGCTTCGGCGCTTATCAGATGTTTGGGGGAGTTTTTGGTTATCACATAGTCTATGACGTCGGGTAGTTTCTTTGGGTCTGCCGGCCAGTATGTTGGAGTGCCAGGAAAAAGGTTGTCGAGCTTGTTCTTGGCTGTGATCTTTCCTGCTTTCCTGTGATCTAACCTGCTTTCCTATTGAAGTCACAACACGGACCTGCTGCTATGAAGTGATCTCCTAGTGGGTTAAAAAACTACATAAACTCATTGCAGACAAACCACATAAACAAAAACTACATAAACTCATCTTTAGCTATTGTGAAGCGAGGTGGACAGTATACTCCAGATAGAGTAAGTTGGTTGCCAGTATTTAGGTGTATATTTACAGATGTATAGAAAGTTGTTAAGATATTGGTGGTTCATACGGCTGCTGATTAGGATTCCCATCTGTGAATCCTGTGTGTATCTGAAAGCAGCATAACATCGACATGATTGTCGAGTAGGAATTGAGCTTACTCAAGTTTATTCTGTGAAACGCCGTTAGCGTGCAACGTAGATATCCGTAAGGAAGTCATTATTTTGGTTGTTGTGAAACCAGCATTTGAATCAGAAGATTTTGGATTCGCATTAAACCTTGCATAGTTGTGCGTATAAATTACATAAATTTTGTAAGGCTTTGTTGTTGGCTCCATATCATAGCTTCAAAGTAGCGTTTTGGGTGTTCCGGCGAATGATGCTGCTGAGCATCATGTTCTTGGGCCAGGGATAGCCAGTCCCGATTCTAAAGGGCTTGCGTATCTCATTTTTTGTCAGAGGTTATGGGTTCTAGTGAGGATCTGACTGCAGTCGAGAAGAAGACTTCAGGGTTTGATCTGGATGGTGTCAACTGTTTAATTTGGGTGTGGGGAGTATTTCCTCTCGGCTGAAAGCGACTTTACAGCTCTTTGTAGCTCTTTGTAAACCTCTTTAAATAGTAGTGTGATTGCCATCGCAGTTTCCGCACTGATTCGAGTTGCCATCATCTTGTATAGACAAGAGTAAACCACTTAAATTGGCAATAAGCGAGAAAATCTATAAATTTGTTTCAATAGATATGTTTTAAAACAAAGGCAATGAAATATTATTATATTTAAGAGTAGCGCTACTCCAGCCGGTAACCATAGTATATAATAAAAATGAAAAAGAAGCTATTCTGCATAAACTTTAAAGTCGATAGCTTTAAAAATGAGAGACTAGTTTGCGTATAAACATACAGACAGACGGAAAGACGGTCGGACAGACTTTTACAGGGTCGGAGATATCTCCTTCACTGTTTTGTAAAATTATAATACCTTTTGCAAGGGTACAATATATAAAAAAAATGTACATCGGAGTAAATAGTTAACCTTGTAAGAATTTTTACTATCAAATAAATTTTAAAACATAAATGTAGAATTTCTTATAATAATTTTCTTATAATTTAGGTGTGTTTCTTCCTTACGAGAAGATTTTTTAATGCTCAGATCAAGAATATTATTCCCAAAATCGAAATATATGGAAAACAATTTTTACTTAAATCAAGAATTTTTGTTTTTAATCTAAGTAAAGTCATTCCTGGCCGAATTCCAAGTGTTTATGTTTATATATTTTAATATATTTTATGTTTATATATTTTTCGCAGCTCAAATTTTCACGTCGGGGCTCACGAATGTTCAGTTACCGGGCCTTTTCGGGAGCATTAAATTTGTGTTCTGACTATTATATATGTACCAATATAAAACAAGCACAGTTCGATTTATAAATATTGATACAATTTATTTAATGGTTCTGGGGTTTCTACAAATGATATATGTAAAAATGTCCTGAGTAGGGTTGACGACCGAATAGAGAATAATGCGGTAGCGCGGCTCGACGCCTGATGCTGCGGAGCGACGGAGAGAACCCGCGAGAGAGCAAGGCAAGCGCTAGCGCATGACGGCAAATAAAGGTGACCGATCGAATGCACGAGACCGAAAGACGCGAGTTTTGCCTTGCTCCACTTTCTCCTAGTTTTCTCCTTGCGTTATGACTCGCGCACAGTCGCCGGACTTACCCCCAGGTGGTTCTTGAGCCACGGAACACAGATAATTGCGCATTTGCTCTAAATCCCACATTTGAGACTGTCGGGATTACCTACGAGGGGTCCTTCAATTCAGTGGCCCTCTTTACATAGCCCCAAAGGAGCCGGTTTGTCCCTGTAATACTCGCTCTCTGCCGTTAATCCTTATGTTTTCTATTCTCGCCGTTAATCGCCGTTAATGGCGAAAGCTCTTAAAAGCGGCATATATTGACGAAGGCTTACCATTCGAACATTCTGATAAGATACTTACTAAGGAAGCTATAAGCTCAATGAATTGTGAGCACCACATGCTTAAAACTATCTTAGCAGTAATCAATTTTAGTAATATGAATGATGTATTTAAATATATATGTATACTAGGTAACACGGCAAACGTTGTTTTGCCATATATATTTTTTGTAGAAAATTTTTTTTTGTGTTGTACTGGTGGAGTCCTTGCTACCCATAAAGTAGATTTGTAAAAACTTATGAGATTCGTTCGGCATTGGCAGTAATGAGCTCACTTTGTAATACACTTGGCCTTTGATTTTGAACGTGGAATGTTGACCGTTTCCATCGATATTGTTAACTATTTCTGTTGCTCCAAACGATATTATTTGGAAACACGAATTGAATGTACGAATTGACTTCTGAAACAGGGTAGAATCTTGATGTGTACCGAGAAGTAAACCGCGTAATGGTTCAGGTGGTGTTTCAATTTCGGGTAGTTGTATATTTTCTTATGGGCAACACATCCCATTGGCTCATTTTTAAATTTAGTGCATGACAATACAGGCATTCCTTATCCAAATTACCAATTCACTTGGAATCACTTTTGAATGAGCAGAATATTCAATATCTGGTTCGTACTGGAATGCTAGTCGAAGAAATGCGCCTGATGTAAGTGCTCGATGAACTTGTTGGCGTTGTTGGTCAATTCTTCTATGTCGATCAACTATGAATCTGGTTATCTTCGTTGCAGTTGTCTTTCTTGATCACGTTCATCTAGTGGCTCATGCGATTCTGATTAACGCAACAGCGCCATGTTCACACGCACATTTGCATTATCTAATTCGATTTGTTCGCCTGATCTGCCTGCTCTTTTATCTCGCGTGGCTGTGGATTTGACCGTTCGACGACTCAAATTAGCCCCTTTGCCTTTGTCGGGTCAAGCAGCCGCCGGAAAGAAGTTTGGCCGGCAATAATTTATTGAATTCGTGACGTCATTTCTTTTATATATATATGTATGCGTCTCTCGCTCTATTCTTGTCGCCCACTCTCGTGCATTCGATCGGCCACCTGCATTTGCCGTCATGCGCTAGCGTTTGTCTCACTCTCGCGGGATCTCTCGATCGCTCCACTGCATCAGGGGTTGAGCCGCGCTCCCGCGCCATTATTCTCATTCGGTCGTCAACCCTATTCAGTCACATATGTACATATATCATTTGTCGAAACCCCAAAGCAATTAAATAAATTGTATCAATATCTATAAATCGAACTGTGCCTGGTTTATATTTTAATATATATAATATTTAGAACACAAACTTAAAGCTCCCGAAAACGCTCGGTAACTGAACATTGCCACCTAGAAAAGCTATTGCGGATTTGTAGATATAATATTTCTATATTCTGTACCATAAAAAAATAATAACAAAAAATTTTGTTGGAAAAAAAAATTAGGCGTGAGCCACCCTTAACATTTAGGGGGCTGAAAAAAAATGTTGTCCGATTCTCAGCCATAACAAATATGCCCACAAAATTTCACGAAAATCGCTCGAGCCATTTCGGAGGAGTAGAGCTACTAACAACGTTTATATATAAGATTGCAGCACAGAATTAACTGAATGTGCTTACACTGTATTTTATTACAATTAAAGATAACCCTATAAGGGTTATAAGTTTTGGTGAAATTACAGAGGTAGAGAAACGGTCGTGGGTATTAATACAATGGAAATTATAAATATTGAAACTATTGTAACAACACGTTAACCTCTAGCACTTATCGATATGTATCGATAGTTCGATTTGCGATCACTATAAGTCTTGTCTAAAGGTTTTGTATTGAATAGAAGTTTTTTACTCAACCAAGCCGGACTTCTTTTTTACTAAAACAGGAATAAAACCAACCACAGGGAATCAGGGAGCATACCTTATACAAAGCTGCAGAGTATATATGTATATAGGAAAACGGATATAACCTGTCGAGCAGCCTTGATATCCCTCGTGGATTTCTTTTCGAGCTAACCCTCCATAGGAAAGGTACAGCAAATAAAGAGGCTTATAACGCTAAATAATGGTTTGGTGGGTGTTGGCGCAACAATGAAACTATTTCTATATGGATCAGCTGATCTGCAGACTCTTATCCCAATACCATTTGATTAAAAAGAAAAAAATTGTACTTAACCACGCCATTTAACAACAAACAGATCACAAACGATCAAACAAAACAGTAAATACGATCAAAAGCTAAAGTCCAATTTAAATTAAAATAATCTCTGTTCTCGCTTGAAATTCAGTCTGACAAATTATCGTATAAATAATATCGATGAGTTAAGAGTGTTCACTCGCTATACTAAATGTTCAGTTCGAGTTTATTAAAAAGAATTCTCCTGACTTATATACCCGTGACTTATAAAATTTACATGTTGAAAATTTGTTGAAATTTACACGTTGAAAATCAAACCATCATTTTTACCCACATATATCTAAAGCTATTTTGTATTTTTAACTATAAAAAACCATATTTTAAAAATTAGCCTGTTATCCATGCTGATCGAGAAGCCGCCGGAGAAGCTTGTAAAAAAAAGGGGCCTAGCAAATATGTTAGACGGAGGTATAGGCCACAAATAAATAAATAGGTGTAAGTATAATGGATTTAAAATTGTCAGTAGAGCAAAGTGACAAGTGTGGTAGAGACCATTGTAGTCCGAACATAGTACCCTGAACGGATCGTGTTGGGCATATGTCGACCTACAATGGCTAAGGAGAAGTGGAGGAAAGTTTCAAGTCCTTTTACTAGGAACGTTAAAATTTAAGCGTGTTAGTAAATGCTAGTAAAGAAACATGACACCCAGCATCGTTTCTTACGGTTTGTTAATGATGATTAATTAAAGTTGATTAATTAAAGTCTACTATGGTAGGAGGGTAGGTGAAGACCTGCATCCCAATAAAGTCCTCTAAGTTCGAAAATAACAAAGTTTTTTTTACAAATTTTATGTAATCTTAATGTTTTTCGTATTGAGGACTCCAAACACACGATCCATTCTCAAGAATCGGGCGGACCAATGATGTGTATAAAGTTTTTGTAATGTATGGGTCGTTGAATTCTTTTGACCATCTTTTAATAAAACCAAGCACACCCATAGCTTTATTAGCCATGGTGGATATATGGTCGGTAAATTTATGTTTCAAATCTAATAGGACTCCCAGATCGTTTACCTGAGTTAAACGTTCTATGGCGATCCCATAGAGAAAGTTCGTAGCCTGGTGAGGGCTAGATCGATAAAATGATATGAGTTTACATTTCCATCCATTAAGCTTTAGTTCATTTTTGCTAAGCACCAATTTTGAAATTTATCCAAATCGGATTGAAGTCTAGATTGGGCGCTGGTGAATCTATACTGAAGACAAAGCTTAAAATCATCAGCGTACATAAGTACTAGAGAGTCAGTTAAGGCAAGGGGAAAGTCCATAATAAATAGTGTAAAAAGTAACGGTCCAAGATGGCTTCCTTGGGGCATACCAGATGTGAGGTAAAATATTTAAAGAAGACGCGTCGGGTTCTTCCTGATAAGTAACTCGATATCAAGATAAGGGGAAACTTTACAATGAAAACTTTTACAGTTCAGTGTTTGCATAAGAGTTCTCAAACGTAAGCAGAGGAGGAAAAGATACAGATTTGCGCTTAGTGTTTACAAAGTTATAGAACTGCTTCGGGTTCTGAGTAAACTGAATCCGGCAGCGGCGAATATAACTCCTATAACATTCAGAGTTATGCACAGTGAAATTAGACCGATCTTCTAAGTATCTTAAATAACTAACTGTACAGCCAGATAATTTATGTTTGTTTAATATTCTATTCATTACGGTATTTAAATTTAATAGATGCCTTGTATACTAAGGCGGATTATTTAAAAACTAAAAAAAAATTATTCTGTAACAGAAAAGAAGTCTCATGCGGCAATAAGCGGTGTCTTGGGTTTTTCGGCCCTTTCGGTCTTTCGGCATTATATAGAAGGCCATGACTTTACTATCGAAACCAAATACGCATCGCTCAAGTGGTTGATGTGTCAAACGGATCTGTATTCCCGTTTAGCGAGATGGCCCCTAAAGTTACAGGCGTTTAGGTTCACGATTGATCATCGTAAAGGGTCTCTGAATGTCGTTCCGAATGCACTTTCGCGCGTCAATGAGAACGAATTGGCTCATAGATCCCTCTCATGGGTTGTTAGTAGATACCGACTACTATAGTAAACCGACAGTTTAGAAGTCCCGAGTATATGACTCTGATAGACAGTCTAAAAGCCAATAGTGCAAAATTCCCTGACGTAAAGGTTTTGGACGGATTAGCATATAGGCGCTCAGAACATGCAACAGGTGAGCCACTTCACGACGTATACATTTGATCATCCGCTGGCATCTCACGTCTGAGTTCACAAGACGCTTTAACGAATAAGACGCTATATTTACTGGCCCGGCTTATCTTATAAGACCTCTCGGGCACCTAGCAGTCTTTTAAAACCCTCGATGGGTAAGGCTACGGAGCCTGAAAGATTCTTTCAACGGATTTATATTGATTTCCTGGGTCCAAATCCTCGACCAAGGAGTGGGAATATAGTTGTCTTTATAGACTTAGATCACTTTTCAAAATTTGTACAAATCCGTTGCTGGAAACTGAAAGCAGCAGTCACAAAGGAACCAGGACACAAAGCAGCTCGTAAAATAATCCAGCACCAAGCAGTAAATCAACTCGCTGAGGCTGGTGAACATGAGGATCCTCTAGGAACACATTGGCGGGAATTTTCCAAGAATGTTAGTGAAATTGGAGGCAAAGATCGCATCTAATTTTGCGGAGTAATCAGAGCATTGGGTTTGCAAGTTGACTTGCACAGAAAACCCATCTGTAGAGAGCCCTGCGTCACCAATACCGGATAAAGACACCGGAGACCTTATCTTCCGCAGCTCCAGCTGGATCGCCAGCGTTGAAGAGACTAAGTGTACCTGCAAGCCAGAATCAAGCAGCGCTAGGCCGGGCAGTACTACTCCAGAGCAGCACCAGACCAGAACCAAAAGATCCTTGGCTGCGAACCAATTTACGGTAGCGGCGTCGCTGGATGCGGAAACCTCACAGAGGAGGATTTGGATACTAGCTGAAGAAAATGCAGAATGCTATGACGCTTGCACTCATAAGCACGGCAGCTTGAAGCATTGCAATTGAGACCAAATCCAAGGCACTTATGGCATATATCGCCTATGGCATAATTCGCCTAAACAATCCATAGGCGACCAACTTAAAAAGCTTGGCAGGAGTGTATCATGTGGATGGCCATCACAGTAATCCTGAATGCAGAGTTACCCAGATTAAAGGTTCTACTTCGTCCTACCGTTCTTCAAAGTCTGACCTCTCGAGGAATATGCCAATATGGGGAGATACAAGGAAAATTGAACTAATGATGACGACCAACTAGTGGACCGCAGTGGGTAGTTACACTGAGATAACTAATTAGTGATAATTACAATAATTATTGCTGGCACAACTCCCAACTTTCATGTTAATGGGATACTATATCTAAGGGCCGTTGAATGAGCATCGGCTACGAGGCTTCGCGAGCTTTCCGATAAATTTTATTCACATAAGCGAGCCCTGGCAAGCATGGACATTTTCGCATGCGATTTGCTGGTATTTGTAGCGCATGCGCTTTTGCGAGCTATGGTTGAGCTTCGGAATTGAAGATTAATAGATTATAATAAGAATTTGTCCACAAGAGAATTAACCTACATATGTTAACGTAGAAGAGAAGTGGTAGAAGAAGAGCTGCTCACAATAATGTAAACGGCAAGTGCATATTATAATAAGCATGATAACATTAAAATTAGTTTTTGTGCTCTTCCCTTATACCTAAGTTTTTAGCTGCATCACTCGTGGAACCGCTTTCATCGGTGGATCAGCAGGTGAGCGATTATGTTGCAACAATGGAACAATTATATGCATCAGTTGATCTTTAGACTCTCATATCTTAATAACATTTGATTAGAAAGAAAAAAAAATTGCATTTAGATACAAAATTTAACAACAAACAACAGCTAAAGTTCAATTTAAATATACATAATCTCTGTTGTCGTCTGAAATTAGGTCAGAGAAATTATTGTAAAAATATTGTCGGTAAACACTGTTAGCTCGCTATACTTGAAATTAATGAAATTTTCAGTTCGAGGGGCCTAGCAAATATGAGAGACGGAGGTACAGGCCATAGTAGGGTAGGCAAAAAAGCCCCAATACAACCTGGGGGTGTAATATGGTTTGCTTTCTTCATTTGTCTTTTAACCCTCTCAATTTTGCTGTGTTGAGCTTATCTCTTTTTTTTCGGCCAGAATGGAAAACTTATATCGCAAGCATAATTCAAATATTTAGGATTTTAAGAGCACCCAACCCTCACTCAGGACTAGCATCTGCTCTATGTCGCAAATTTGTTTACTTGCGGAGGGCATCGGTCACCTTTCACATACTTCCTCGGCCCACACGTTACGTGATTCCGGCTCTGGCTCGTCGGTGGCGTGGTGTTAGGGGGTTTGGCCAATACCGGGTGCCTTGTCGGGACTTATTATTATTTACTGTGACAAACGTGCGAACAAAATAGGACGAAATAAGCTACCGGATGAGCTAAGATCGTAAACTGAGACATACTACAAGAAGAAACAAAAAAACAGAAGACACAAATTTGTAGAGTCGGTCCGAATCACTCCTTGATGTTTTAGGAGCTAACATGGCCCTCCCTTCCGTGATCAGGCTTTTCCGCAATCTTAAGGGTTTTTTCCACGATCCCTTGGCTGGCAAGCGCTACTGAGGCGGGTTTAGGAAATCAAAAAAAATTTTGTTTTAAGCGGACATTATAAAATAATTTATTACCTTTAAAATTGACATATTAAAATCTTTGGGGTACTTAAGCTTCTTCGCATGGCAGAATTTAAATTAATAAAAGGGTATAAATATGCAAACGTTTATAACTAGGTTTTCAAAATAAGGAAAAATTCGTACAAATTATGATTCATCCTCAAATATAGGGTTTAGCATGTAAAAATGGTGACAGTGATCGTTTGCCATGTAATATTTAAAGGGTTAAGGTAATATTTAATTCATTCATTGGGGTTCATCGGGGTTATTTCAATTTAGAATTAGAATTATAAAAAGGTTTGGAATTATGGTTGGTTAAACGAACTCACTCAGTTACTGCATCCACCGTCGAAAGCTTTCGCTGGCTGCTGCGCTGTGAAAAAAATGTTTATCGCACAAAAATAATAATTCTTTAAATTGAACGTAACTTTGTAACCGCAAATTCCTGACTAAGGGAAATTTTTGTTGCTTTCTGTTTTTTTTTCTTTTTTTTCCCACTCCACCATAATTACAATTAATCCCTAAATTCACAATAGTCTTTTCTTTTAAAAAATAACATTTTAACTTAATATAAGCTCGTTACAGCTGTTTTACAAATTCTTATGCCTTTCACCACTCTAACTAGGGTTCAATGAACTCTGGGGAGCATTGGGGAGCTATGCTCTGTCACTCCTTCTCCCCGGTAATTCTCCACCGCGTGTTATCGCCTTTTCGCTCTTCTTTCGCAAAATCGCAACGGCTCCCTCGCTACCTCTGCCTGTCTCCCTTACTCCTTTACTTAATCGTGGATCACATGAGACATTTGGAGCTTTTTTTTTTCCACTTCTCTTTTTGGCAAGGTGCGTTTGGAGCTGGGTCGAGCGGAGTGTGGAGGTTAATAGACAGCGGTTACATTCTTACACTATTTGAATTACACGACTAAAACTAGAAATTCTGTAAATTTACATTTTAATACTACTTGGGACATATTAGGCTGATTTAGGGTCACAAATTCCACTGATTAAAAAAAAAAAACCCGATTTTAGGATTATTTCCCCTGTTTTCCTTTTTTTTCTCTTTTTTTGTTTTTCTTTTAAAAACTTATAACTTAGCCTAGTCCAAAATAAAATTGTTTTTTTTTTCTTTTTTTTTCCCCGCCGATAATCTCTCGCGGCGAGGCAGAACTCCCCGAACCCGCAACAGGGATCACTTCACTCTCGGGCTCACGCCGACTCCGTTGCCTTAAAATCGCGAACTGATCCCGTCCCGGAGCTTTGCTTCTTCGCCTAGGGTTCCTGACTTTGGGAGCGGTGTTGACTCCAATCTAGCCGAAGTACGCGGAATTAAAATTCTCCTCTCTTATAATACCTTCGCTAACCCCCGCGCTTACCTGCCGAGACTGCGCCAACCACACAAATTACTAATACTTTGTACTAGGTAATATAATTTTTCCTTTATACTTTTTCTTCCTTTTTTTTTTCTTTTGTCCCTTTTCCTGGGTTTAGGTCGAGGTACCTCTCTGGACGGTGTCCCGATGGGAAAAGAAAGGGTTTTCAGCCAAGAGCTACTAGGAACCCAGTGCCCGCTGTTCGGGAGATTCTAACGAGTTTACCCGGTTCTAAATTTCTCCATTTCTCTCGCTGGGGAGCAGCGCTGCCACTAAAATTAGCCCGTTTCTTTGCGACAGTTTGACAATAAGTCGCTCCAAAACCTCCAAAACAAAACTATTTGCTACAAACCTTTTACAAAATCCCCCCCGACCAAAATCAGACTTGGGGGTTGCATTTAAACTTCTCAACCCACAAGGCTGGCCACTTGTAGCTAAGCCTGACGAATATCTTTGCCATGGTACCGACCGACAAGCTTTCCGTTCAAATCTTCTAGTTCGTAAATTGAGCCCCCTATTTTCCTTCTCACTCTAGCCTTTACAAATAAGGGAGCCAGCTTAGCATTGTAACCTGCTTGGAAACAGCTGTGTTTAAAATTCCTCGATATTCTTCATGGCCAACCTTGTAAGATGCTTCTCGCGCCCTAACGTTGTAATGTCGTTCATTCCTCTCATACTGTTTTTCCCAATGTTTCAGCTGCTTTCTTCCTGATTACCTTTAGAGAGTCCTCACGCTTAAAAGTAGCTGCTTTGTCTTATAGCATAGCCAACTTCCTCAATAAGGAGTATGTTGCACCAGATGTAATCATCTGCTGTCCAAAAACCATATGGTAAGGTGTGGATCCCAGACCGGAATGAGTTGCTGACCTCAGCGCACAGCTGATTTTACTAAGATTTTCATCCCAGTCCTTTTGGTCGCTGCGAATATAAGCACGAATGCCAGCAATCACAGAGCGATTTACCCGCTCCGAAGCATTAGCCTGGGGTGCGTGAACCGCCGTTAAAGTGTACGTGATACGATGACTCCTAAGCATACCTTGAAATTTCTCGGATCTGAACTGCGACCCGTTATCGGAAACAATGCTCTCAGGAAAACCAAATGTGTGAAAAAGATCCTCTTCTAAGTACTTTAGTAAACCATCCGCTTTAAGTTTTTTCACGCCTCTAAGAAAAACGAATTTGGAATAATGGTCAGCCACAATAAAAATACCTATATTCCCACTACGAGACCTAGGATAAGGGCCTAAAAAATCAATGTAGAGACGCTGGAAAAACCTCTGCGCCTCAACTGCCTTTCCTATAGGTGGCCTCAACGCGCTATTCGGTGCTTTAGTCATCCTACAACTTTCACAGGCTGAAATGTAGTCCTTCACGTCATTCACCATTCCTGGCCAGAAATAATATCGTCGAATTCTCTCCAACGTTTTGTGAACACCCCCGTGAGACGCTAATGGATCGTCATGCGATTTCTTTAGCACCTCCTGAATCATAGACTTCGGTATCCACAATTTCCACGCGTACGCATCATTGAGCAGTTCGCCTTTCGAATGTTCGGTGCGTCGATATACCAAGGAAACCACGATTCTCAGATCCGGAAAGTTATCCAAATTACTTTTAATTCCCTCCATTAATTGTATATACTCAACGGACTTAAAATGTTCTGAGTCGATATCCACCAGCAACCCGTTCTTAAAATCTATTGCCGCTATCTGGTCATGCTGAATTCTATACAAAACATCGGGAACAACATTTAGCGTGCCCTTTCGATGCTGGATTGCAAATCGAAACCCATGTAACTTTAAAGTCCACCGTGCCAATCTAGTATTTAGATCATTCTGCGACATTAGCCACTTCAAGGACGCGTGATCCGTGATGACGGTAAAATCTAGTCCTTCGACATAAGCTCGGAATTTTTTAATGCTTACTAAGGCCCCAAGGCACTCCTGCTCTGTAACTGCGTAATTCCTTTGCGCTTTATTTAACTTCTTTGATACAAAGGCTATAGGTAATTCGTCCCCAGTAATAGACTTCTGCACTAGGACCCCTCCAACTCCCGTCTTACTAGCATCACAATGTATGAAAAAGGGTCTCTCAAAGTCTGGGGTCTGTAATACCGGCGCACTTCCTAACATAGCCTTCAACTTCTCAAATGCTTCTTTACCTTCTTGGGTCATCACAAATTTACGTTTGTTTTGTAAAAGATCGGTCAAAGGAGCCGATACTGACGCAAAATTGTTTATAAATTTCCTGTACCAACCGGCTAATCCCAAAAAGCTTCATAACGCCTTGAGTGATGTTGGTAACGGAAAATTTGTAATGGCCGAGACTTTGTCAGGGTCCGTTCGAATACCACCCTCCCCTATTATGTGGCCCAAATATTTTACGGTTTTTCTACAGAACTTGCTTTTCTCCACATTCAAGGTTAAGTAAGCTTCTTGGATCTGTTTAGCTACAGTCTCCAAAACTTCCAAATGGTTATCAAACGTATCGGAGATAACCAATAAATCGTCCAGGTATACAAAAACTTCGTTTCTGAGTGATGCAGGTATTACCTTGTCCATTAACCTCGTCATGGTTTGTGGAGCGTTGCAGAGGCCAAAAGGCATAACTTTATAATGATACAAAGGCCGCCCTGGTATAGTAAATGCAGTTTTCGCTTTCGATAGAGGATCCAAAGGGATTTGCCAAAACGCGTCTTTTAAGTCAAGGCTACTTATAAAATTTGCCTTAGGTAACCGGCTAAGTATGCCATCGATCTGAGGAAGCGGATATGCATCCTTTTCCGTCACTGCGTTAACCTTTCTGCTATCGAGACATACTCTTACTTTGCCTGGCTTTTGGACCAGTACTACTGGCGAAGACCACGGACTGTCGGACTCCTCAATAACCCCAAGTTTTAGCATCCTATCCACCATTCTACTGCATCGTCGCTTTCCGCCTCTTCGCAAAGTTCACTAATAGGTTTTCTTAACGGGAGCGGTTTTTGGTAATCGTGGTGTTTACGCATCTCTTCTATAAAGAATTCCCTTTACCTAATCGTATCCTTCAAATTCTCCATGGACTCAAAGTTTAAATTCAGAATCTCATGCTGGATTTCTGGACGTAGATTACGCCTCACTATCTCCACTAGAGTTTCGTCGGATATGGGCTTGCTAAGTCTGTCGGTAAGCTTTAAAATGGAATCATAAAAGCTTTTAAATGATTCCTTATCCCTCTGCTTTCTGTCCCTTATCATTTGACGAATATCTACATCGGTTCTTGAATCCCGGAATTGCTTCCTTAAGGCTACACAAAGCTCCTGCCAACGCACCACTCCTACGGTCTTATGATGACGCCAAAAGAAATCAGAGGCCTTTCCTTCGAATAGCATATTTGCATTCCCGCATAAGAGTGAGAAATTCCCCTCTAATGTCTGATGTGTCAGAGCCTCGACTCTGTAAATGAAACTATCTACTCCTATTGTGTCTCCCGATCCCGAAAACCTTAATTTCCAGTTCGATAATATGTGTAAAATCCGAGCTTAGGGATCTGGAGCTAGTGGGTCTCTGTTGAACCGTATAATGCTCTGTATGCGGCACGTTAATTCCCAAAACCTGCTCTAGGGAGGAATTCCTACTTGTATTAGGATTGATCGTTGCCCTTTGTTGATCTATATTGCTCATTTGCGCTTCTACATTTGTCTGTATTAGGTTTGCCATCGTCTCAGTGAGCTGAGTTAGTAGCTCGTTTTGCATTGCCTTTACGGCTGCTGAAATTTCTGCTGTTATTTGACTCATTTCTTCTGCTGGTGTATTGTCGCCTGCGTTGTGATCCTGCCTAGACCGCTCCTGGCTGGTTGAAGCTGATAAGTCGAACTCGCTTCCACTGCGCGAAATTGTTTCGAGCCTTGTACGCTGCCTAGTTTGAATTGCTGAAGTCGGAGGTTGCGAAATTCGTTGGTCGATACAGAATGACTCACAAATCGGACATGTTCTTTTGACTGCTAAATGTGTCCTCAGGCACGCTTTATGGAATACATGCTGACACTTGGTTTTATAGCTATCAGCTGCCCTGATCTCAGAGTTACACAATTTACACTCAGACACAATCTAGACCCATTAATGTCTACGTTTACTTATTTTAAATCCCAAATTCTACCAATATGAATGAGGTAATAATAAAAGGGTAAATAATAATATAAGGTAAATAAATAAAATAAATAATAATTACTTAAATAAATGAATAAAATAATATGCGTTGAATATGATTAAGATTAATGATACTTGTAATTTAAACGTAATTTTGATATTCTTCTACCTACGCACTCTGAAACGCAGCCAGCTATCGACCGTCTTCACAAAAATGTAAATAAAATAAGAAAGAAGAATGGAAACAAACAATTATTTGTGGACATGAAGCCTTATGTGTAATATGACTCCTCATGTTCTCCATGCAAATCAATCGCTCGATTATACTTAAAGAATTGTTTCTCACCAGAGCTTTTATCCGTGGTCACGAGCTCTACTTTGAAGTAAAGTCAACGTGCATTCCAAGCGTCTTATATAGCTCTTTAAGAATAACCAAAGATTAATGATGAAAAGAGGAATAGAAAAATAAACCAAGAAATGGGGAGCTATTACTGAGACTAAGTGGTCAGTAGCCAACTGCTAGCAGCTTAGCAACTGAGTCCCAATCCTATGTCTCAGTTAGCCCACTACTTTTTCTCCTCCAGTTGTCACTTTTGAACCCACATGTCACTGGACAGGATATCTGCCTAAGGATGATCATCCTGTTTTCCAAATGACGATCCAGGAACCAAAAATGACAAAAGAACGTGCAGGAAACTAGTTAGTTGCCGCTAAATAAGGTGATGTCTCCCCCACCTAACTTTGGCAACCGACCCAATTTTGTCGCTGAGGAGAAATTAAAGCTAGTTAAATTTTGATTATAGCAAGAAACAGTTACGGTCTAAATTTTAGTGAGTTTCCTAGACTTAATATTATTTAAAACTTTTCCAAAAAAATCTAGCTTCACGATTGGGCGCCAAAATAATAATATTATCTTTCTTTTTAAGTAATTCATTACTGTAATGGGTAACGACTAACAGGCTGGATGTTGCTCTCCCGATATGACCCGCACGTTACGTGGTTCCGGCTCTGGCTCGTCGGTGGCGTGGTGTTAGGGGGTCTGGCCAATACCGGGTGCCTTGTCGGGACTTATTATTATTTACTTAGACAAACGTGCGAACAAAATAGGACGAAATAAGCTACCGGATGAGCTAAGACCGTAAACTGAGACATACTACAAGAAGAAACAAAAAACCAGAAGACACAAATTTGTAGAGTCGGTCCGAATCACTCCTTGATGTTTTAGGAGCTAACATGGCCCTCCCTTCCGTGATCAGGCTTTTCCGCAATCTTAAGGGTTTTTTCCACGATCCCTTGGCTGGCAAGCGCTACTGAGGCGGGTTTAGGAAATCAACAAAAATTTTGTTTTAAGCGGACATTATAAAATAATTTATTACCTTTAAAATTGACATATTAAAATCTTTGGGGTACTTAAGCTTCTTCGCATGGCAGAATTTAAATTAATAAAAGGGTATAAATATGCAAACGTTTATAACTAGGTTTTCAAAATAAGGAAAAATTCCTACAAATTATGATTCATCCTCAAATATAGGGTTTAGCATGTAAAAATGGTGACAGTGATCGTTTGCTATGTAATATTTAAAGGGTTAAGGTAATATTTAATTCATTCATTGGGGTTCGTCGGGGTTATTTCAATTTAGAATTAGAATTATAAAAAGGTTTGGAATTATGGTTGGTTAAACGAACTCACTCAGTTACTGCATCCACCGTCGAATGCTGGCTGCTATACATTTATACATTTACATTTATACATACATACAAATAACATTTTAACTTAATATAAGCTCGTTACAGCTGTTTTACAAATTCTTATGCTATCCCTTTCACCACTCTAACTAGGATTCAATGAACTCTGGGGAGCATTGGGGAGCTATGCTCTGTCACTCCTTCTCCCCGGTAATTCTCCACCGCGTGTTATCGCCTTTTCGCTCTTCTTTCGCAAAATCGCAACGGCTCCCTCGCTACCTCTGCCTGTCTCCCTTACTCCTTTACTTAATCGTGTATCACATGAGACATTTGGAGCTTTTTTTTCCACTTCTCTTTTTGGCAAGGTGCGTTTGGAGCTGGGTCGAGTTAATAGACAGCGGTTACATTCTTACACTATTTGAATTACACGACTAAAACTAGAAAATTCTCTAAATTTACATTTTAACGCTACTTGGGACATATTAGGCTGATTTAGGGTCACAAATTCCACTGTTTAAAAAAAAAACCCGATTTTAGGATTATTTCCCCTGTTTTCCTTTTTTTTCTCTTTTTTTGTTTTTCTTTTAAAAACGTATAACTTAGCCTAGTCCAAAATAAAATTTTTTTTTTTTTCTTTTTTTTTTCCGCCGATAATCTCTCGCGGCGAGGCAGAACTCCCCGTACCCCTCAACAGGGATCACTTCACTCCCGGGCTCACGCCGACTCCGTTGCCTTAAAATCGCGAACTGATCCCGTCCCGGAGCTTTGCTTCTTCGCCTAGGGTTCCTGACTTTGGGAGCGGTGTTGACTCCAATCTAGCCGAAGTACGCGGAATTAAAATTCTCCTCTATTATAATACCTTCGCTAACCCCCGCGCTTACCTGCCGAGACTGCGCCAACCACACAAATTACTAATACTTTGTACTAGGTAATATAATTTTTCCTTTATACTTTTTCTTCCTTTTTTTTTTTTCTTTTGTCCCTTTTCCTGGGTTTAGGTCGAGGTACCTCTCTGGACGGTGTCCCGATGGGAAAAGAAAGGGTTTTCAGCCGAGAGCTACTAGGAACCCAGTGCCCGCTGTTCGGGAGATTCTAACGAGTTTACCCGGTTCTAAATTTCTCCATTTCTCTCGCTGGGGAGCAGCGCTGCCACTAAAATTAGCCCGTTTCTTTGCGACAGTTTGACAATAAGTCGCTCCAAAACCTCCAAAACAGAACTATTTGCTACAAACCTTTTACAAAAGTTACCTTGAAATCCGGTAAGTATATCATATAATATATATAATATAATATACAAGTTAACTATGGTCAGCCAAACCAGAGCCGTTGACCACAGTCAACATCATAATGAAGCTCCGGCCAGACTGCTGACCCAGCAATGGGCCGGATGGTCGTGCACAGACGGCAGAGACTGCATATTTGCGTGGCCGCTGTGAGCCTTTGTTAGCTTTAAGTTCTTTTCACATATTCAGTTCGTGTTTAATATTCAATAAATAAAGAGCACCAGCTCTCATACATGATACTCCGGCACTTAGCCGTTAACTCCTTTATTAACCATTATACCGACTGAGTCACTAGGCCAGCGGTATCGAAGGACAGTCATCCTTCCACCATAATCTCCCTATCTCGACGCAGGAGCAGTACGACCATCCCTTGGGATCTACAGCGACGTGGGCCACCAGCGGCAGTTACCTTCCGCCGACCCTCGCCACGGATATCCAACCAGCGGCAGTGACCTACTGCCAGCCTGGACAATCAATTGAGGAAGGAAGTCGAAGCGACCACCCGACTCTCCAGTGGCTGCCAACCTTGGCGGTCACCATCACGTAATCAGCCGGCTATACCCCTGCCACGGAGGCATAGCCAGCCGGCTTCGCAATATTACCAATTTACACAAATTGGAATATTGCTTGTTTTAATTGGCGCCCAACTAGCAGAAGTTGGAAGGTGACAGCAGCGCAACCATTCAGAGATATAAACACACCATTACAGACCATGTAAGTGGGCCCTTCGGCCAAACTTTTTACGTCTTCGACTAAAAGATAATCCATAGTTCGGACCAGGGCACAAATTAACAAGTCTAAAGTAAAAAAATAATGAAAAAAAAAAAAAGAATCTCAATGTTAGACGTTACGACTTTAATAGTGTTTAGTGGTTATTTCTTTCACTAATATTTTTTCGCACTGTGTACGCAACATAAACTCTATGCAGCGGTGTACTGTTACCCTTCAGATACTTTTGGTGTATAAATTAGCGTATTGTGGAGGATAAATATCAGAGCCAAGACTATTATAATTGGGCATACCAAATTCGTATTTTTTTGGGCATTTATTATTCAAATATATAAAAGGAAAACCTTTTTTCCTGTGTGCAGATATTATATTTTTTGTTTCTATTTGTCGCTTCGCTCGAATAAAAATTCTCGGTATTAGCTTCGCAGTCCAATTCCATTTTTTATTCTTTGTCTCCACTCTACTGCTGCGAACCCGATACGGTCGCACATGCATTTGTGTGGCAATCGTTGTTTTTTATTTTTTCTTGGTTTATCATAGCGGAGGCTCAGGCCCCGCGTACCCCTCACCATGCCAATGGTTGGCAAGGCGGCAGCCCAGTTCAACGAGCACACATACATACATCATTGATAAGCGGCGGCTCCGTCCCCGCGTACCCCTTACCGTGACAACTGCCTCCAAAATTTAGCTCCACTACACATGAACTCTCAGTTCACGCAATACAGGCAGAATAAGGGGTTTGGTAGTGACTCAGAATCCGACAGAGAAGAGCCCCCGCGCACTTCCACACCCACTCAAGAACCCCTAATACCCCCCAAGTAGAGATGATGGACTCGAACCAGCTAAGGGATGTTATCCATGCCGCCGTTAACCAAGCCCTGACAGAGGCGGCCGGCCAAGCCATGGCCAGAGAAGCTGAATTACGCCAAACCATTCAAGAATTAGCCGCCCAAGTTGCAGCGGTGCAAGCCGCACCCGCGCAGACGGCAGCCCCCAAAATCCAGGTCTATGAGCCCATTGATATTAAGGGCGACGTCTAGTGCAATGAGCCCCTGGACGCCGTAAAATGCTTGCCCAAGTTTACGGGAGCACAAGAGTCATATGTCTCTCGGCGGCAGGCGGCGGTAGCCGCATATTTCATATTCAGGAACTACGTAAATAGCTCACGCCACTACCAGGCGGTCGTTATAATTAGGAGCAAAATTAGAGGCCCTGCCGATGCGGTGCTGTCCTCGTTTGGCACTATACTGAATTTCGACGCGATCATAGATCGCCTCGATTTCACATATAGTGACAAGCGCCAGATACACGCTATCGAGCAGGAGATGGGTACCCTCA
This sequence comes from Drosophila atripex, assembly GCA_035045925.1. Taxonomy (NCBI): domain Eukaryota; kingdom Metazoa; phylum Arthropoda; class Insecta; order Diptera; family Drosophilidae; genus Drosophila; species Drosophila atripex. Next base: position 367,305 of record JAWNOP010000049.1, read on the forward strand.
GACAGGGAAGCCTCACTCTCCTACAATACTATGACGAGGTCGAGAAAAAGCTCACCTTGCTTACCAATAAAGCCACGATGTCGTACGATGCGTCGGCGGCAAGAATCTTGTGTGGAAAGTTCCGGGACGACGCGCTCCGCGTATTTATTTCAGGACTCAAACGCAGTCTTTCCGACGTCCTTTTCTCGGCGAAGCCGAAAGACACGCCAACTGCATTGGCATTAGCCCAAGAAGTGGAATCTAACCACGAGAGATATACATTCGCAACTTCGTTTGCAAAGAGCCAAGAGGATAGGGATCGTAGGCAAACCTCAAAGCCACAAGATCACCCACAGGAAAAATCCTTTCCTCACGCAAATCAACAGTTCGGTGCTGGTAAAGTGGCCCGCACTTTACCAAACAGCATAGGGCGCAGGTACATTCTGTACCGCAAGAAAATACCCCGGAACCGATGGACATTGACCCATCCATTTCCAGGATGAGACAACCGACCCAGACACAGGCTTACCAAAACGGGACGCCGACCCCCTCCGGTCGATCAGGCCCTCACAAAAGACAGAGGGTTAACCATATCGCCCAAAGCGCACATCAAGCTGAGGGTGCGTACGCAGCCGCTACCCGTCATCAGACGTAGAGTAGCGGGGAAAGAAATGAAGTTCCTCATCGACACGGGCGCGTCGAAAAATTTCATTCGACCTCACGAAGGTTTAAAAGGCGTTCGCCCCGTCGATTCCCCTTTCACTATTCATTCACTTCATGGCATTACTACTATCACAAAGAAATGCTTTGTGTCCTTATTTAACTTAAAAACTACGTTCTTTCTACTACCGGACTTATCCACCTTTGATGGAATAATCGGCCTTGACTTATTAAAGCAGGCAGGGGCAACGCTTTGCCTAGCTTCCGGTAGCCTAAATTGGGGCACCGAGGCGGAGAAAATCGAATTCCACACATGCACTGACGTAAATTTCACCAGCGTGAACTGCTCAGATGCACCGCCATTAGCAAAAGAGTCGTTTTTGAAAATGCTGAAGACCAGGAAAAAGGCTTTCGCAAACCCTAATGAGGCTTTGCCTTACAACACATCGGTGGTAGCCACCATCCGAACAGTTGATGAGGAGCCCATATACGCAAAATTATACCCGTACCCCATGGGAGCAGCGGATTTCGTCAACAAAGAGATTGAAGATCTGCTTAAGAACGGGATAATTCAGAAGTCGGTATCCCCCTACAACAATCCAATTTGGGTTGTGGATAAAAAAGGGACCGATGAGCACGGCAACCGGAAAATGCGACTAGTTATTGACTTTCGCAAGCTAAACAAAAGAACCGTGCCCGACAAATACCCCATGCCAAATATTAACATGATATTAGGCAACCTGGGTAAAGCTAAATATTTCTCAACGCTGGACCTCAAGTCTGGCTACCACCAGATCATACTCGCAGAACGCGACAGAGAAAAAACTTCTTTCTCAGTGAATGGGGGGAAATATGAATTCCGCAGACTACCGTTTGGTCTCAAAAATGCAGGCAGCATTTTTCAGAGGACCATCGACGACATCCTACGTGAACAGATCGGCAAGTCCTGCTATGTTTACGTGGACGACGTAATCATCTATTCGGAAGACGAAAACTCTCACATCAAGCACGTAGATTGGGTTCTTAAGAGCCTGTACGAGGCGAACATGAGAGTATCTATGGAGAAATCCAGCTTTTTAAGAAAAGCGTGAGTTTCCTCGGGTTTATAGTCACTTGTAACGGTGCTACAACAGACCCAGAGAAGGTTAAGGCCATAAAAGAATTTCCGGAACCCAAAAGTGTTTTTGAGGTACGATCGTTTCTAGGCCTAGCCAGTTACTATCGATGTTTCATTAAGGACTTCGCAGCTATAGCGTGACCTATATCGGACATCCTAAAAGGGGAAAACGGAACGGTTAGTAGACACAGGTCACGAAACATTCCGGTTCAATTCTCTGAAGCGCAACAACAGGCGTTCCAGAAACTACGAAATATCTTGGCATCCGACGACGTAATGCTAAGGTACCCCGACTACAAAAAGGCGTTTGATCTAACGACAGATGCCTCGGCCCATGGCATTGGCGCAGTATTGTCCCAAGAGGGACGCCCAATAACAATGATCTCAAGGACATTGAAAGACAGGGAAGTTAACTACGCCACTAACGAGAGGGAACTCTTGGCCATAGTCTGGGCATTGGCCAAGCTGCGACATTATCTGTACGCGGTAAAAGATATCAACATCTTTACCGACCACCAACCGTTAACCTTTGCAGTATCGGAATCCAATCCGAATGCAAAGATCAAAAGGTGGAAAGCACGCATTGATGAGTCAGGGGCGCGTATTTTATACAAACCTGGCAAGGAAAATCTGGTTGCCGATGCGTTGTCACGACAACAACTTAACGTCAAGGAGGTGCAGGAAGCCCAATCGTGCGCAGCCACCTTTCACAGCGAGCCCTCCTTGACACACACAATCGATACAACGGATAAGCCCCTGAACTGCTTCCAAAACCAGATAACTCTGGAGGAGGCACGCTTTCCATCAAAACGCAGCTTCGTCCTCTTTGGAAACAAGAGACGGCATGCGATTAACTTCTCCTGCAAAGAGTCATTAATTGATGAACTCGCAGACACAATCGTTCCTAAGGGCGTAAACGCCATTCTTTGCGACTTGCACACGCTGGCAATGATTCAGGACGAATTGGTTCGGCAATTTCCAGCCACCAAATTTTGGCACTGCAAAAACCGCGTGACGGATATTTTTGCAGTCCCTGAGAGACGGGAAATCCTCACCGTCGAGCACAATAGGGCCCACAGATCGGCCCAAGAAAATGTTAAGCAGGTACTCTCCGAGTACTACTTTCCAAAGATGGCCAAGTTAGCTACTGAAATCGTAGCGAGCTGCAAAACATGTGCGAAAGCCAAGTACGATAGGCACCCCAAGAAAAATGAGCTAGGCGTGACTCCGATCCCCTCTCATGTGGGAGAATTGCTCCATATCGATATTTTTTCCACAGACAAAAAATACTTCCTCACTTGCATCGACAAGTTTTCGAAGTTCGCAGTTGTGCAACATGTACACTCGAGGACAATCGAAGATCTTAAGCCAGCCATACTACAGATCATGAATTTTTTCCCTAAGGCTAGAGTAGTCTATTGCGATAACGAACCTTCGTTAAATTCACATACTATCTCAGCCATGCTTGACAATCATTTTGGCGTCAGCATAGCAAATGAACCGCCACTCCATAGCGTCTCGAACGGGCAAGTAGAGCGCTTTCATAGCACCCTCTTGGAACTCGCTCGGTGCTTAAAAATCGACTAGGGGATGACTGATACTGTGGAGATTATTCTATTGGCAACCGCCAAATATAATAAGTCAATTCATTCCGTCATTGACAAACGACCGGTCGACATCGTGCAAGAACACCCAGATGAACCACAGACGGAGGTCCGGGATAAGATCATTAAGGTGCAAAACACGCTCCGAACCAGGGAAAATGCCTCCCGACAACGCAGAGTATTCGAAGTCGGCGAAAAGGTATTGGTAAAGTCCAACAGAAGGCTAGGAAATAAGCTCACACCCTTGTGTGAGGAGAGAGCCGTAGAAGCGGACCTGGGGACCACGGTCCTCATTAAGGGGAGGGTGGTCCACAAGGACAATCTTAAATGATGCTACCAACAATGTCTTTTATGTTTTTTATTCATTAGTTTATAATACCTTCAAGCCACTTGGCGCACACCCTTTCTTACTATAATACTTGTAGCCACTGGCATAGTTTATTTTAAGTTCATTTTATTGGTGGTGGGAAAAACCTCTTAAAGCATAAAGTAGCTAAAGTTTAATTTTATAGGATCGGACCAACACTTTGCATATTCCTGTCCTTGGCGTCGGACCACATTACTGATTATTCACAGGCCAGGTACATCCCCATCGTGGACGGTGAAATCCTAGTATGGGAGGAGTTCGCTTATGTCACACATACAGCAAACCTGTCAGAATATGGGCGCGTAATAGAGGAGACAAACAACATGATCAACATGTTTCCGCTATCCCATATGAAGAAGCTTCTGAGCGTGGACACCGCTCACCTCCAGGATTTACTAGAGTCGTTGGGCGTTCATCACAGAGTAGCTAGGAGCTTGGATTTCTTAGGGTCAATGCTGAAGGTCGTAGCAGGTACACCGGATGCCGGTGATCTTGAGAAAATCAGATTTTCTGAAATAAAGTTAGCCGAGTCAAACAATAGACAGATTGAAATAAACACTAAAGTCCAAAACCAAATTAACCAACTTACCCACACAACAAATTAACCAACTTACCCACACCGTCAATTCAATATTGAGATCAGCTAAAAATTCACAAGTAGACACTGGACATTTATATGAGACACTGCTTGCTAGAAACCGCATGTTGATGACAGAATTACAAAATTTAATGCTTGCAATAACCCTAGCAAAAATTAATATTGTTAGTCCGAACATTTTAGATCATGAAGACTTAAAAACAGTTTGGCTTGAGGAACCCACCAACACACCCATAGGGGATCTTTTGTCCGTCTCGTCCGTAAAAGTTCTACAGTCCATTAACATTTTACATTTTATCATTAAATTTCCCAAAATTAAACTATCCTGCAAAAAGATCACAGTTTTTCCAGTTGCCCATGGAGGGACAATGCTGCAGATAATAGACAACGTCATAGCCGAATGCAACGGAGAAATCTACGCCATTAAAAACTACTCCGTATCACCGGGAGCCGCATTCTGCCGCCTTGCCTCAAAGAGTACGTGCGCCAGAGAACTGCACGCTGGAGGGGTGGCACACTGCCGAATACAAGAGAGTGACATGCACCCGATAACCTACGTGGACGAAGGGATTGTAATCATCAATGACAGGTCGGCCAAAGTGCGAGTGGACAACGGCACAGAGACGTGAACGCACGGCATGCACCTCATTACCTTTGAGAAAGAGGCCGCGATAAATGACACGCTCTTCATCAACCATGATAACACCCGTAAGAGAGCTCCAGGGACAGCAAGTCTTCCCTTATTAAACATCACCGCCACCCAAGATGTCCTCAGCCTCCCGTATCTTCACCGCCTTGGAAACTTGGAGTTCATCAAGGAGTTCAGAGAAGAGATCGATAACAACCGATCACGTCTCGCAGCAATTATTGCAGGAGCAATATGCTGCGCACTCATCTGCATCGGACTCACCTACAGGCACTTCATTAAGGCAAAGAAATCCGCAGGTCAGATTAGGCAGGTCATCGCCGAATTACATACGGCCGAGGGCGGCCTTAACTTAGAGGGGGAGTAGTTAGCTATGGTCAGCCAAACTAGAGCCGTTGACCACAGTCAACATCATAATGAAGCTCCGGCCAGACTGCTGACCCAGCAATGGGCCGGATGGTCGTGCACAGACGGCAGACACTGCATATTTGCGTGGCCGCTGTGAGCCTTTGTTAGCTTTAAGTTCTTTTCACATATTCAGTTCGTGTTTAATATTCAATAAATAAAGAGCACCAGCTCTCATGCATAATACTCCGGCACTTAGCCGTTAACTCCTTTATTAACCATTATACCGACTGAGTCACTAGGCCAGCGGTATCGAAGGATAGTCATCCTTCCACCATAATCTCCCTATCTCGACATAGGAGCAGTACGACCATCCCTTGGGATCTACAGCGACGTGGGCCACCAGCGGCAGTTACCTTCCGCCGACCCTCGCCACGGATATCCAACCAGCGGCAGTGACCTACTGCCAGCCTGGACAATCAATTGAGGAAGGAAGTCGAAGCGACCACCCGACTCTCCAGTGGCTGCCAACCTTGGCGGTCACCATCACGTAATCAGCCGGCTATACCCCTGCCACGGAGGCATAGCCAGCCGGAGAGCCGAAGTTGATATACCCTTGCAGTTGAGTGGCAGTCCGGTATCTTATATTATTATATATATCGGATCGTATATAGTCGGCCGATCCTTAAAAAATTTGGCAGATCGGAAGAGTTTGCCCAAAGTAGTATTCATAGAAAATAAATCCCATTCTTCTAACTTCAAAAACAACTAGGTTATGGCATTCCCGATCAATTAGTTACATTCGGCCGATCCTTATGAAATTTGGCATTTCGATTTTTTTACCCAAAGTGGAATCCATATAAAGTGCCATTCTGCTAACTTAAAAAACAACGAAGTTATGACATTTCCAATCAATCAGTTATATGGCTGCTATAGGATATAGTCGACCGAACCCGGCCGTTCCGACTTATATACTGCCTGCAAAGGAAAAAAGGACCATATTAGCGATGTGATCAAGCATGCATTTCCCGACAAGGCCATTGCACAAGGGTTTTACGGCAAACGCACCAAAACAGCTAGGCTTACATACAATGTTGTACTGAAATGTTATTAATCTTGTAAAATGAAATAAAAAACAAACATTTTTTTCAATGGGAAAACCCCATCCCCGACCCTATAAAGTATATATATTCTTGATCAGGATCACCTCCTGAGTGGATATAAGCCGTCTGTCAGTCTGTTTCTACGCGAACTAGTATCTCAGTTCTAAAGCTATCGTCCTCAAACTTTGCACACACCTTTCTTTCCTTTGCAGGCAGTGTATAAGTCGGAACGGCCGGGATCGGTCGACTATATCTTATAGCTTCCCATATAACTGATTGATCGGAATTACCATAACTTCATTGTTTTGCGGCCAATACAACATCATATGATACTTGCAACTTAATCAACAGAGATGCTATTGCGATCAACGCTGACATTGGTAACCAATGCTGAAATTGGTAACTCTGTTATCTTACTATCATCGTACATAGGTAGCCCACGTCACATGCAAGAATGTTTACAGGATGCTATGACTTTCGTGCGTGTATATGGACGACCGTTTCTTTTCTTTACGTTCACATGTAATCCAAAGTGGAAAGAGATTATATCGTTGCTATTACCACGACAAAGTGCCATACATCGTCATGACATTACTGCACGCGTGTTTAAACAAAAATATACTTTAATACCAAATCATTATATATACTTATTATATAATATACTTCATTAATATACTTTATTACCAAATTGCATGTATTTGGGCCAGAGATTCCAGATCCGTCTCTTGATCAATTATTGTTTGATATTGTCACTACAAACATGATTCATGGTCCGTGCGGGAATTTGAATGTACATACGGAAAATGTACAAAACGTTTTCGTAAAGATTTCACTAATGATACGATCACACATATTGACGGATACCCAATATATCGTCGAAGAAGTATCGAAAATGGCGGACAATCGTTTATTACAACTATTAATAATGCAGAAATCGACATTGTCAATCGATGGGTGGTACCATATTCGCCTCTACTGAGCAAAATATTCAACGCTCATATTAATGTCGAGTCATGTAGTTCGGTGAAGAGTATCAAATATATTTGCAAGTATGCCGATAAAGTGATATGGCTGTGTTTAGAATTGATAATACTAATGTAAATGCTCCTCGGCTGAATCCAAATGATGATATTGCTAATTATCAAATTGACCGGTATATCTGCTCCAATGAAGCTGTCTGGCGTATTTTCAGTTTCCCAATTCATGAACGAGATCCAGCAGTTATCCATTTAGCTGTTCATCTTGAAAATGGCCAGCGCGTATATTTCACGAACGAAACAGTGCTTGATTGTGCTGCTAATCCCCCAAAAACCACGCTCACCGAATTTTTAGAACTGTGCAATCGTGCTGATGCTTTTGATAACTTCGCAAAAACACTGACATGACATGCTGTAGTCTGATGTTCCACAATATTTTACATGGGCTAAATCAAAAAAATGGATGCCTCGAATGGAGAAAGGGATACCAGGTAATGCGTGCCCCAGTTTATTAAAATCAAATACTTTGGGCGTGTATATACAGTCAATCCATCGGATCGGATCGTTAGGATTAGTTTGCCCAAAGTAGAATCCATAGAAAATCCCATTCTTCTAACTTAAAAAAACAACGAAGATATGGCAATTCCGATCAATCAGTTATATTGGAGGTATAAGAATGAATTCAATAAATTAAATCAATTCTTTCCGGCGGCTGCTTGACCCGAAATACTGCCCCCGTTGGAAGATGGGCTTTCAACAGCATCATGAAGGAGCAGCAGCCAAAATTTATTGACTGCCCACCTTGTAGCTCCGGACGCCGCCCTCAGCAGCGCCTCAGCAGCGCTAGGGATATTGGTGCACCATTTCCGCAGCTGAAATTCGCCCTTGGAAAAAAGCGCAGCAATCTGCCCTAAAATGCCAACAACTTCCTCCTTGGAGCTGCCACTGAATCCCACTGGAAAGCCTTCCACCTCGTCCTTTATCACGCAGTGATGTGGCTGAAAATATTTGCAATCTCGATGCAACTCCGGCGGAACCAGGGACATATGACCTAGGTTAAGATTCTCTTTTATAAAGGCCAAATACTGAGCGCGCAGTTCGGGCTGATGAGACAGTTTCTTCTCAAACGACTGGAAACGTCGTAGAGCCTGTGAGTACGAATCACCCAATATACCGGATATGCTAGCTTTACATTGGCTGGAATTTTCGATGAGCTGACGTCCACTGCAAAATTGGGTTGAAGGTAAGTGATGTTGGAGGCTACGATCGCTTTTACTTGCGCCGAGTAGTCAAAGCATTGGGATTGCAAGCTGACTTGCACAGGAAACCCATCGGTATAAAACCATGCGTCACCTATACCGGACACAGAAACCGGAGACCTTATCTGCAGCAGCTGCAGCTGGTTCGCCAGCCTTGAGGTGACCAGATGCACCTGCGAACCAGAATCGAGCAGCGCTTGGCAGGGCAGTAGAACTCCGGAGCGGTTAGTGACCAAAATATTGGCAGTGACGATACTTGGCTGTCGAATTTCCACCAAAATGCTGCGTCCACAAGCACGGCAGCTTGACGAATTGCTATGTCGACCATCACAAATAATGCATGCGGAAGAGTTGGTAATCACAAATGCAGACTTACCTGTATGAAAGGGTCTACGCCGTCCTACCGCAAGGTTTAGATCGCACGACAGATCGCAATTGGTGGCAAAAGCTGCGTTGATCAGCCGAACTTGCCGGCAACAAACTGTTGCGCCGCATAATCTCGTGATCCACGATGAATCGTCGGAGATCGATGAATCCATCGCTCCTGAGTTCTGCAACATCCATCTCGGACAGCTCCTTGTGGGTGCTCTTGAAATCCGCAACGATTCCCTCCAATTCGCTGAGCCGCACATTTAACATCGCCTCTGGAAATGTCTCCACTGATATCAAGGAGGACAACAATCCTTGAAGATCCTCAAAAAGGACAACTGCACTTTGACTCAGAAATACTCTCCTTCCAGGAGAGGCACAATCGAAAAACGGATTCATTTTCGCAACAAAAATTTTATTTTAGTTCGTTTATTTATTGTCAGCTCTCAACCCACTGTGCAGCTTCTATATAACGGAGTAAAATATGTATGAGCGATTGTAGCACTCGGCAAACTGCGTATGTATGTATGTCAACCGAGCGTTTCGGAAGCTTTAAGTTTATGTTCTAAATATTATATATATAACAATATAAACCAAGCACAGTTCGATATCTAGATATTGATATTATTTATTTAATTGCTTGGGGTTTCTATGTAGAATGTATGATATATCATATGTATGATATATGTACATATGTGACTGAATAGGGTTGACGACTGAATTAGAAAATTTGCGCGGGGGCGCGGCTCAACGCCTGATGCAGTGGAGCGATCGCGAGATCCCGCGAGAGTGAGACAAACGCTAGCGCATGACGGCAAATGCAGGTGGCCGATCGAATGCACGAGAGTGGGCGACAAGAATAGAGCGAGAGAAAATGGATTAAAATGGATTAATAAAATATATAGATATAAAAATATAACTATATTTAAATATAAAAATGGAGTAATAAAATGTAAAATTGCAATGCATAACTTATGCTGGGAGCTGGTTGTTAACTACTCCCCCCATAAGTTGGACGGCCATCTGCAACTTGGGAGTTATTCGCTTCCGACTCCAATGCTGTTGCAATAGGACTAATCCGTACAATGTAATGCTCACAGCGGCTCCCACAACAAACCAAATCTTTGCAGATCTCCAGGCCGACACGTCGTCTCTAAGCTCATGCATAAGGAGCAGTAGCGAAAGGCTCAGCATATGGTCGCGCCCCGTGATATTCAGTAGGGATGAAGCCGCAATCCCCGGACTCTTATTAACCGAGTTGGTTGGGTTAGGTAGACAGAGTCGTTTATGATCGCTTTCCTCTCGAAGGTGATGAGATGGGCTCCTTTTATCGTAGTAGTGAACCCGTCGTCGATGGTAACCCTCCGCAGGTAACCCCCTCATCTACGACTGTGAGGGGATCAAGTTGCTAGGACGAGTGCGGCAGGCAGCCGTCCCGCCTACGTGATATTGACGGGCGCAGGTGTCGTGGGTGGCCCTCTTGCAGAAGGTACCCAAGTTGGTGCAGGAGCAATCGAATACCGGTAGGACCCAGTCATCACATTCCGCTACTGTGTTGTCCTACAGTTGGAGTATGGTGTGGCGGTGCGCGATCGGAAAGAGCAGGATCTTCTTACAACTAATACAAATAGGATACTGTATTATAATTTCGATGATGACATTAGATTGGAAAAGTTTAGTTTTGGAAACATCCATGAGACTAACTATGGAGACCTCAGGAAGCTGCTCGTCAAAGATAGCCTGTAGGTCGTTATGATTGAATATTGTAGGATTTATAATGATATTTTGTTTCTTTCGGAGATTAACATTCAATTTCTGGCGAGGAGTGTTTCGAACAAATGACCTGAGTCAACCAGCCCGTTTCTTTTCTCCTTTAATATCCCATTGATGGTGTCTGTGAGCAAATTAATGTGATTTTGTGTATCTGTGTTAATAACAACCTATTGGTATTAATTCTACTTAGATCAATCGAGTCAGGCCTACCCGCTACGAGTGGATCTTAAGCTCATCCAAGATATTCTGTGCATGTTCGATGTCAACTTCCAGCAAGGTCCTCATGTGGGATTGTTGGAACAGTTCGAGCATTTTGACCGTGGAGTCAATTATGCTAGAAAACTTTTGTTTGTCGAGTGCCTAACCAGGCACCCTGTATTTTTACCATGCTAATATATTCCCGTTTAATACCGGAATGTATTTCGCATGCGAGAAGTCGTTGATTTGCAGTATTGCGGTGGATAGCAGTATGATGGATATTACGGCAAGCCTGTGGATATTATAGCAAATATGGAGTGGTTAGTATAAGGGCTAATGTGACAGGTGAGATGCCTATCTGATGTTATCCTAATGGACCACCCTCCACTAATGAGAACAGATGTTCCCAGATCTGCTTCAACACGCTCTCTTCCCTAATCTTTTTTGTTACGTAGGTGTACTTCTTCACCAACTTCGAAGGAGTCGGTTTTGTCTCGAAGCAATAATCCTGTTAGACTGCTGCGCCCTGTCAATTTTGGCTTTAATTGCCAATTTGATATAGTTAGTCTCTTTGATATAGTATCTCTTTTGTTAGTCTCTCTCTAAAATCTAATCTATAATCTCTATTTTTAATAATCGCATCTCTGTACTGTGAAATGTTTCTACTTGGCCATTGGAACTACTGTTAAGGGGGTGCGCATTGACAACCTCGATGCAGTATTGCTTACTTAGCAATGATGTAATTGTTTCGGAGCTTAAAGAAATCTAGTTGTCGCAGTATATAGTATTCATATTCGGGTAGAAGCTTACAAATTGGGCTCGTACATCTATTATTGCCCTAGAAACTAAAGGTTGTACGATAGCGAATTTGGACAATTTGTCAATACAGGTTAAGAAAAATTTTTTGTCAGTTGGCAAAATGTTGAAATGCCAGCGTTAAAAAAAAATAAATCATCCATTTTAAATAAATTGCTAGGGCTCACGTCAAATTAGGACGAGACAATAAAAATTGGTACTCAGAAGAGAAGAGCTGACGATTTAGATGACGAAGTGAATGGTTGAAGAATCAAATTTTAATTGAATTTAATCAGATAGAATTGCTGGCGCAGACTTAGGGAAAACTTAAATAGAACCTATATCAGGAAAGTGTGAAGCATGATGGGGGAAATGTGATGGTTTGGGGGTGTTTTACATAGTGGAAAACTAATCAAGATTGATGGCATAATGGTACCTACAAAACCTTAAAAACAATCTGACCGATTTTGATAGAAAAATACGCCTATCCCGAAAAAGAAATTAATTTTGGAAAAGAGATTAAATAGAGATACATAGAGATTTAATAGTCTCCAAAGAGATTAAACATCGTCATAAAAAACCAGAAAGGAAAGCTATGTTCGAGCGGAGCCGAAGCTGATATACCCTTGCAATTAAGCTAGCTTTAAAACTGAGAGACTAGTTTGGGTAGAAACAGACAGACGGACAGCGGACATGCTTATATCGACTCAGGAGGTGTTCCTGATCAAGAATATATATACTTGAAAGAACAACCCATGAGATGCGTCTCCAGCGAATCCAGTACGATTCCGATCGAATACCTCCTTAATAATAGAAATTTTAAAAAAAATTTTTTAAAAAAAATTTTAAACCCGGCATTCTGCCGGCTCAGCTATCAATAGACGTGGTTAACTTAAGGCAATGGATCAAGAAGATCTTTAGCACAGTGTTCATCACTGGCATGATACCTGGTATGAGTGGCTGCGCAGGTTATTTTCATTCCCAAGGCAGGAAGCCCTCCGACTGCATATTATATGGTTGTTGTGCCGGCGGGGGGGTCGGCTGATCGTGGGTCAAATGGCCCTCCATGGATGTGGAGGGCAACCGGCCGCCGCAATGAATGTTAAAAGGTGGCCGGTTGGCCGTGGGATCCACTGCAGAAATACGTCGATTAAAATGAGAGGGTAACTGCATTCTCATCTCCCGCAGGCCTTGAGACTCAGTCAGGGTATAAAATTAATAAATCAATATTGCTGGAGGCGATTGCTGGAGTTTCATTTATCGAGGTTTGGCTCTTTATTCTTTGGGAATATAATTTGAACTAAGTTGAAAAAAAGTAATACGTATGGCCGGATGCCCGTGGCACTTTCGCTGACCAAGCACAAAATCGCTAGTCATAGGATCGCTGGCCACCAATGGCACGAAGGCACGGCCCATAGCGCTGCACTCTGCTGGCTCAGCTCCTGAACATTATAAGGGTAGTATTACATTAGTGTGGCCATCGTGGACAATATGTTAAATATATAATGTATAAAAAACGTAATAATAAAATATGAAGATGTAAAAAATGGAATAATAGAGTATAAACAAAATTTTATATAAAAAATGAAGTAATATTATATAAAATTGAACTGCATAACTTATGCTGGTTATTAACTACTCCTCCTGAAGATGTAAAAAATGGAACAATAGAGGGTCACAAAAATTTTATATAAAAAAATGATATTGACGTCCAAAAAAATGACGTCCATTTAAAATTGCCCTGCATAACTAATGCTGGGAGCTGGTTGTTAACTAATCCCCCCATAAGTTGTCGCCGTCCTTGGTGATCACCAGTTCTTTGACAGCCTTCTACGGTTGAAATAGGATCAAGCCGCACAATCTTCAATAAGAGTCCGGCGATTGCGGTAGAAAGTTACAAAAATCTGAAGAACCAAAATTTTTTTGAGAATATGAGCGTAAGAAAGAGCGTAAGAATGAGAGTAAGATACTCTCCTGGGCCTGCTGGGGCCTGTCGCAAGAAATTTGTGAGTCCATTTTCGTGGTATGAAATGAGAAGTCTATATGCTGTATGGTTAGTGATTCGAGCCACGGTAGGGAAATCACAGTTACTGGCGTTCACAATGATGGCGTTGATAATCTCCTAAACGGATTTAACAAGCAAGTCTTTGTTACTAAAGTAAATGATGTGGCGAGTTTTATTTCCGAAGTCTCGCCAAAGCCATCGGCCTGCTTCTTCCAAAATAATTTGAGTTTTGAGGCAGATTAGAGATTTGTGTGTGGCCTCTATGGTGTACGAGAGCCAAAGCTCACTATGCATCGTTATTACATCGGCATTCGCGTCGGATACAGCGTATGTGAGAGGCTGGTGGTCTTCAAAAATTCGTACCTCCTACCTTATAGGTTACCATAACAGGTATACGTATAAATTAACTTTGATAGCCGACATATAAAATATGAATCGCCAATGATGACGCTAATTTCCCATGCTACGTACGGATCGTGTGTCTGGAGGCCTCAATACGGAGTACACCGAGACCACATAGAATCTGTACAAAAAAAACTTCCTTATTTTCGCACTTTGGGGACTTAATTTACTAACACTCTTAAATTTTAACGTTCCTAGTAGATAGGACTAGAAACTTTTGTCCTCGGACTAAAGGACTCTACTAAGAATCTTAAATCCTTTACACTAAGCGCCTTATCTGTGCAACACTCTTCCTAGTGATTGCATTCTCCTATTCTTCACTTGTACATTTTCGGATCTTCCCAGCGATTCGTACATTATGCGGCAGCGTCCGTCGGTCGGTTGGACGTCGGCTGTATGTATGCAGGGGGAACCGCGCGAAAAGACGAGAATTGGTTGCTTAACCTTATTAGTGAGCAACAATAGCTTGGTAAAGTAATTTTCCATCTGTTCTGCGATCACTTTTTTGACTGGTAAAATGTTTAGGTGTTAGGTATGTTAGGTATGTTTTCGTTGCGAACGTACCACGGTGCAGTGGTAATTGTTCTCAAGATTTTTGACAGAGCTCAGCTGGACTAAACTGAATACGAACAGTACTTAATATTCAAGGCTAAGAGGAGACCGAGCATTGACAAGCCAGTGGAGGCTGTTGACTTTTAGCCTTAGGTGTGTTCATTTGGATTGAATATGCCAGCGCCGGCCAGATTTTCATGCTCAGGGGTTAACGTAACGTGCTTGCTGTTCGTTCAGCTTTAGCCGACATTTTTGAACATCGACCCGATGTGAAGTTAGCTGCGCAGTTTGCTGGCATCGGAAAAGTTTAGATTTGGAAACACTATGAGACTAACTATGGAGACCTCAGGAAACTGCTCGTCAAAGATAGCCTGTAGGTCGTTATGATTGAATATTGTAGGATTTATAATGATATTTTGTTTCTTTCGGAGATTAACATTCAATTTCTGGCGAGGAGTGTTTCGAACAAATGACCTGAGTCAACCAGCCCGTTTCTTTTCTCCTTTAATATCCTATTGACGGTGTCTGTGAGCAAATTAATGTGATTGGTATTAATTCTACTTAGATCAATCGCGTCAGGCCTACCCGCTACGAATGTATCTTAAGCTCATCCAAGATATTCTGTGCATGTTCGATGTCAACTTCCAGCAAGGTCCTCATGTGGGATTGTTGGAACAGTTCGAGCATTTTGACCGTGGAGTCAATTATGCTAGAAACCTTTTGTTTGTCGAGTATTTTTACAATGCTAATATATTCCCGTCTAATACCGGAATGTATTTCGCATGCGAGAAGTCGTTGATTTACAGTATTGCGGTGGATAGCAGTATGATGGATATTACGGCAAGCCTGTGGATATTATAGCAAATATGGAGTGGTTAGTATAAGGCTTATGTGACAGGTGAGATGCCTATCTGATGTTATCCTAATGGACCACCCTCCCGCTAATGAGAACAGATGTTCCCAGATCTGCTTCAACACGCTCTCTTCCCTAATCTTTTTTTGTTACGTAGGTGTACTTCTTCACCAACTGCTGCGCCCTGTCAATTTTGGCTTTAATTGCCAATTTGATATAGTCGCTGCTGGCGTGAATGGCCTCCACTGGCCTAAGCTCTGTGACCGAGTACAGCTACCTATTGTATTCTACAGCAATAAGTCGAACCAGATTCAAGTAACATAGACTTATCCTTCTTTCCAAGCTTTCTTTCTCCAGTTAAGATTTAATTAAGATTAATAAGATTATATCAATATGTCTGTGTTTGTTACAATGCTTGAAATCTTTCGGTTGTGATAGAGTCTACATTTTTTTCTTACTTAATTCCGATAATATCCGATTGATACGAGTGCATGCTCTATCGCAGAAGATCCGTGAATAAGCACCTTATGGACTGTAGCTGGCAAATAATACTATGGATACTCATTTATCAATTCCTTAGCAGTATCAATAGGGTATTCATTAAATTTGCACAACGATAGATGAGGTCTTCATTAAGCCCTGCAATTTCAGATGCCTATTTGGGATTTGAAAAAAATTTTCTAACTACATTTCCAACGTTGGACGATCCTCTACCTCCGTCTCTGGGCTTGTCTACTATTATTCCCATATTATCCCGAAACGCCGCTTGAATTTTCTGCTATCGCTCAACAACTTTTAATTTTTGCTCAGCACCTCTAGCTTGCCACATTTTGATGAAAACGAACTGGCCGGCAATAACGTGTCGATGCAGGCCGCGGATTTGTCCTAATCATTGAATGGCTAATTTTTGAAATTAGTTGAAGAGGTACGTATGATGTAACAAATAAGCACTTGTCCTTTAAATCGTTTTTGGAAAATTTTTGTTTCTACTCCCTATGACTTGTACTTCCATCAAATCCCCACTTCCCGATTAATGTTAGGTATTCAATAGACTCAGCCGTGATTGATTTGATTTGTAATGAGCCAGGTCCATGCAATAGGTGTAATAGGTTCTAACATCCAAATGAATGCGCAAGTGTGGCAGGATCGCCATGTAATATGTTCTAAGTCTCTTTATTAGATTTTTATCATCTTCGGAGCAACTGTTGTTGCCGCTCCGAGCTCATAGGAGTTTCTGGTTTACAAATTTTCTTATGAGTTAAAAGAAGTCTAAGTCCCGTAGCAGCGCTGCCCAAAGCGGCAGAGGAGGGACGGTTATATATTCTTAAATATTTATATATGAATATATATTTATGTTATGTTCGCTTAGGCGGAGGTATGTGGATATGTTTATATTCGGTATGATTATTTTTCTCTTTTTTTTTATTTTTTTTTTTTTTTATGTATGGCCATACGTGATATATTTATGAAATGTTGATTGATTATGAAATAAAAAGTTTTAATCTATCTTTATGTACTATTTGTTTTTTATTTTTATTGTCTGATATAGTTATATTATCCCTATCTCCTATTTGTTCTACCTTATATGGGCCTTTATATTTAAAATCTAGCTTATGTCCAGTTTCATTTTTTAATAAGACCTTATCTCCTATTTTCAACTCAAAATCTAAACTAGTTTTGTCGTAAATAATTTTTTGTTTTATTTTATGAGATTCTAGCATTAGTCTGGCTCTTTTAAATGCCTGTTCTAATCTGAATTTTGATTCCTTAGCATAGTCTTCTATATTATAAAGAGGTTTTATGTTTTCTATGCTATTAAAATGCTTTGGTAAATTTGAAGTTTTACCAAAAACTAGCTCGTATGGACAATAGTCATGTGCATTGAGGGGGTCGTACTAAAGCAATAGACGAAGTATTGTAGCCACACATCCCAATCCATTTTCTCAACTGAGATGTATGAACGAATGTACTCATTGAGTGCTCTGTGGCTTCACTCCACGGTACCTACAGTTTGGTGATGATGTGCAGTAGAAGTTATGTTTTCAATATTTAAATTTTTACATAGACCTTCAATAATTGAATTTTTATGTCCGTAATGAACGTCTTCATTGGACCGTACTTTAGAATAAAATCTTCAAATATAGCTTTTGCTACCGTATTTGCACTTTTATTTGGTATTGGTATCGCTACCAGGTATTTGGTTAAATCGCATATGAGTGTTACTGCATACTCGTTTCCATTGTTTGATTTTGGTAGTGGACCAACCGTATCCACAATTACTCTATCGAAAGCTCTTTGTGGAGTTTCAGTTATAGTTAATGGGGTCTTAGTGTGTTTAGTTGTTTTTGACTTTTGGCATTTAGGACATTTCTTTATGTACTCTTTTATGTATTTGGACATATTTTTCCAGTAATAGTGCCTCTGGACCTTGGCCAAGGTTTTTGTAATGCCTGTATGACCACCTTGTATTGGATCATCGTGAAATGTAGACAATATAGCTTTTTTTTTTCTTTATTATTTTGTATTACGGTCACCGGGTTGAGTAGCGCTACTCTTAATGATTTCAATATATAATTGCCCATATTTTTAAAATTATCAATTGAAACATGTTCAAAGATATTTTCCCACGGTGCCACTTTAAGTTGGCTGATTTTGTGCATACCGGCTTGCTTTTCAAGCCTTTGAAAGAATTGACCTAAGTCAAGGGTTCCATTAGTATACAAATCGCTAACATTATATCTTGCTATAATTTTCCTTCCGTGCTTAAATAAACACATATTGTTATTTACATGCAAGGTCACTACTTTACGTACTTCATCATTATTAATGACTTAATATACGTTGGGCTTTGAAGCTTTTTCTATGGATTGCTTATGCAATTCTATTTTTTCTTTTCCTGCGCAGGATTTTTGTCTACTTTGGTTTCTGGTAGTGACTTTCAGAATTTTAATGTTTAAATGTATGTTTTTCAAGTCGGTAATTGTTATTCTAGACAGCGCATCGGCCACATAATTATCTTTACTCCTTTAGATACTCTACTAAAATTATATTCCTCTAATTCAAGTCTCATTCTTGTTAGTTTGGAACTGGGATTTATCATTGAAAAATAAATAGGTAAGTGCTCTGTGATCTGTTTTGACAGTGAAGTGTCTACCATAAATATATGGTCTGAAGTATGTTATTGCCCAATGAATAGCTGCTAATTCTTGTTCTGTAGTGCTCTTGTTGCTTTCACCTTTCGTAAAGGATCTTGATGCGTATGCAACTGGGAGCTGTAATCCATTTTTATTCTGAGTTAGTACTGCTCCACAAGCGTATTTGCTAGCATCTGTAATTATGCAAAATTCTTTGCTAAAATCTGGGTATGGCAACAGAGTTGGGGTTATTAATGCTGATTTTAGATGTTCGAAAGCGATTTGACATTCTGTTGTCCATTCGAATTTTACATTTTTCCTACATAATCTTGTTATGTGACGGGAGTATTCTGCAAAATTCTTTATGAAACGTCTGTAATAATTGCAAAATACAACGAATCTTCTAGCGCTGTCCACATTATGTGGGACTGGGTAATTTTGAATGACGTCGGTTTTTTTGTCGTCGGGCAAGATTCCTTTATTTGTGCATTTATGTCCTAGGAAGGTGACTTCATGCATGAAAAATGAACATTTTTCGGGATGTAACTTTAGGTTGTGTTTCCTACATTTCTCGAAAACATCAGTTAGGTTCTTGAGCATGTGGTTTTCGGAGCAACCTATGACTATTAAGTCATCCATGTAAAGAAATGCTTGGGAAGGCTCCAATCCAGAGAAAGCTATAGTCATCATTCTTTGAAAGGAGTTTGGCGCTATTTTTAAACCGAATGGTAATCGCGTGAAACGATATGAACCATTGTTCGTTGAAAAGGATGTTATATCTCGTGAATTTTTTTCGAGTTCAATTTGGTGAAAACCGGACATTAAGTCGAGACATGAGAAATACTTTGCTCTACCTAGTTGATCTAAAATGTCATCGATTCTAGGGAGTGGAAATTTATCAGATAAGAGTTTTTTATTAATTTGACGATAATCTATTACTAATCGCCATTTTTTATTTTCTGAATTTGGGAGTGACTTTTTTTGGTACTAGCAAAAGTGGGCTATTATAAGGTGATACAGAGGGTTCTACTATTTTATCATTTATGAGTTTTTGGACTTGTTTTTGAATTTCTTCTTGTTGACTATGAGGGTTTCTGTAATTTTTTGTATATACGGGTTCATCATCACTTAATCTCAGTTTTTGTTTATAGCCATTATTTGTAGTGATCGCGTCGGTTTCTAGTCCGAATATATCGCTATACTGGGTGCATAAGCTAGAAAGCTGTGACTTGAACTGTGGAGGGAAGTTTTTTGAAAGTTGTGATAGTACGGATTTTTCCCTATTGTCTGAATTTGTGTTGACTACATCGTAGTTCGAATATTGTGAAAACATCGATAACTATTTTATAGTTGTGTTTTTCAATTTTTTTATGGTGTTTTAAATTAATGTCGCTAAAAGAGATTGAAGTTATGGTGTTTTAAATTAATGTCGCTAAAAGAGATTGAAGTTTGTCAAATTAACATTTGATGGCTTGAAAAAGAAATTTATTTGCTATATAAGAAAGTAAGAAATACTGTATTTGACTATATGAAACCAATAATAAGAAATAGTATTAAAAAAAAATGTAAAAAGTATAAAAACAAAACGAGATGCATTTTATGTTTAAATAAAGTAAGTTTGAATGAAAAATTAAGTTTTGTTCGAAGTAACAATAAGGATAATGATTAAATATAGAACGAAGTAATATAGAATAAAGAATAATGAATTTTGTTTGACTTGAGTAGATTCTTTTATTTTTCTGCCCAGCTGCTCATACAAACACGACGACGTATGTATAAAACCCAGGAAGGCCGTGTCGGAAAATAGGTGTATGGTGAATTGTGAGAGCGTGGTCCAAGAACGAGAGGGAGTAGCTCGGCCCGAGTGTGGTGTAAACGGTTGCCAATAAGCTAAAGAGGGAGAAGGGAGAGAAATTGAGGAAATGATTTGAGAGAGCTTGAAAAGGGATGAGGGATTCATTAATTGCTTGGCTTTAACATCGTTCGCAACACGCTGCGCTAAGCAAAAATCATGAGCCATAGAAGATATCTCTCCGATACATATATAAACAGAAGAATATTTTCCCAGATATCGATAGGATGTTACGATTAGGAGTAATCGAAGAATCTGAAAGTGCGTGATGTCATTGTCATGGTGCCAAACCTGGCAAAGTAAGACGGAGATGATGGCAATGCTTTGCGTGGGGCCATACATAAAATTTTAAAATCCGTAAGAAAATATTAATTTTGACTCCGGTTAATGCCTGATGTAAAAGTGTTAATCATAATAACTATAATAACATAATCTCTAATAATAGTTGTAGTGTCCACCCGTCTCTATCAACGAATATTCGTTGATTTTTTTGGACCATAGAGACCATAGTTCCAGAACTGAGAACAGTATCTTCATTATACATAACCATTTTACCTAATTGGTCTTTTTAAAATTTGTCTTTTTAAAACCCATTAAACGGTAATGTCATAATTAACTGTTCACCGCAATCAAATCGTTCCGTTATTTCAGGAATCAGACCATATATACGTCCTGAGCAAAAGGACTAGCTAATGGAGCCAATGAGTACTTGAAGCACAGAGCACAAAATAGCCTGTGTTTTGAGATCTTAGATGCGCTCTAGTAAAAGTACTACTCCGTACTATGTGCCGTTCGGCTAACATATGCTTGTTTCTGGATACTACTTAGTTCTACCATGTGTTAATACTCGAGTTCGGCTTTTTCCGAAATTAATGAATTAAACTTTAAATAAATAAATTAATTTTCAGGGTTAGAGAAAAGATTTGATTTTAGATAACACACATAATTGAATTCTACTTGAGTTGGCAACAATGACCCTAACAGCCATATCGGCGACAGCCATAATGACGATTCAACCTAAGAAATGCATACCGGAGCAACGAGTAAGTGTAATCAGTAAGCAACGCCACCTGCCGTTTGAGCAGTGAGCCAGATCAATATCAGAGGCAATATCAGATCAATGACGGCAGCGAATATCAGAGCAGATACGCCGCACCAGAAAATTAAGGTCAGCAGCGACAGTGGATGCCATGACAAATGGAGCAGAAGAGTGGCTCTTCCTCTCCTTGTTGTGTCGTTGCATCCGCTAAAGGCCAAGCCCAAAGAGGGTTTTATGCCCACGTTGTAAAAACATATGTTTTTTATGCGTCCTGTGAGGTATCCACATAGAAATGCCTGAATGATTTGTGGATGGTTGGTCCTACAATACAGGAAGAGCTTACTTAACCATTCTTCGGTTTCGGTTAAACAAATTCGCTTTGAAAGCAAATTATAAGAGATGTATTTCAAGTAATTGTGAATGAACACCATGGTATTGTGGAAGCTCCAAGGTGTTTGAAGAAGGTGCGTAAATCATCTACCTTTTACGTCGACATGCTACCAGGAGCTGGATGCGTTGAAGAACTAAAGACAATTAAGTCTGAATTAACACATGTGGGTTTCACACACTGGGTTTCAGTTGAGTAAGTCGATATGAAACTCGTTTGAAGCTACCGCATCCAAAAGCAATATTAAGCCAACAACACTTTTGGACTCAAACTGACATGAACCTTGGAATCACAGCGGAACATTGTTTCGCTGACGTTAAGGATATTTGTTATATGAAGTCGAAATCTTTTTTAAAGGAAAGATCGTGATACGCTAACCTCTAGAGGGAAACAAAAAGAAAATGCGGTCAATTTAACCGAAATGTGTCCACCTCATATTTATTGGAACTGATAGAAGGTTTTTCCGCTCACCTTTCCATTACAAATAATTTTATTTTTAACAATTAAGTACGTAAGAGTACGGTATACTCAGCTGCTCCGCCGGATAACCGCTGCTCCTCTGTGGCTACCTTTGCTTAGCGGAACTTTTCTGAAACCTCAAAAAAGTTTTTAAACATCTACCGTACCTACTCTAAAACAAAATCCCTACTAAGAGATAGATTTTTGGAGACTATATTTTCCGCCTAAGCATTTATATGTAGCTGAGCAATAGTTAGTTGGAAACTGATATGGAAGCAGCAAGGTTACTGACGATACGTTATACATTGTTTTTCGGCGTTCGAACAAGGAGGTCTGGGAAAAACTAGTTAAATATAACAATCGATTGGGATATGAGATGAATAATATGAATATATAAACAGAAGAATATTTTCGAAGAATATTAGTAAGCCAGGAGCGAATATGGGGCAATAGAAGATCGACAGCGACGGCAAAAATAGGAATAGATGTTACGCAGTAGCCTTTATTATTATTTACGCAGGTTACGCAGGATGCTAATCGGAGCAGAGAAAAATATCATATTCTCTCTTTATCTTTATTCACTCTGTCTCATGAACGACCTTATTTTGTCGAGACGAATAGTAGAGTAGAGATAGACCTACGAGAATTGGTATCCGAGACTTTGGCAGAGTACCCAGCACACTAAGCGTGTATAACGTTTTCACAGAGCCAGCAGTGGATGTCAGACTGGGATGATGAAATTGATTATAGAGATTTATTTATTTATGGAGTTCTATGCGCTGTGACCGTCCTACTCTGTGCGCATGTTTAAGAGTTTATTAGTTTAAAACGGCCGAATTAAACGATTTCAAATTCGGGTTCCAATATTTATTAAGAATTAATTCCGCGAAATATAATAAAAGAAGCAGCCCGCCAATATCAATAACAATCAAGATAAAGATGCTTCTGCTTGGGCGCAGAAGCTCTTCCAATGCTTCAAGAAAGTGCATGCAGACAAAAATAAATGCCTTTGCAGCTAAAGAAAATATCCAATATTGTAGTTGGTTGTCCTGGTTGCTGCTTAGCCCAACGTCCTCACCCATTGAAGGTTGGGCCTTCAATAACAATTCTGGAAGGGCAGCAGACACATCTTTGCAATGGATCAAACACCTTGACATTTCTTTATGTATTCTTTTCTTTATGTATCCGCTACATAATTATCTTTACCCTTTAGATACTCTACCGTAAAATTATATTCCTCTAATACAAGTCTCATTCGTGTTAGTTTGGAACTGGCATTTACCATTGAAAATAAGTAAATAAAAATAAGTAAATTGTTGTGAGTTAGGACTGCTCCACAAGCGTATTTGCTAGCATCTGTGATTATGCAAAGTTCTTTGATAAAATCTGGAGTTTGCAACAGAGTTGAGTTTATTAATACTGACTTAAAATGTTCAAAGACGATTTGACATTCTGTTGACCATTCGAATTTTACATTCTTCCTACATAATCTTGTTATGTGACGGGAATATTCAGCAAAATTCTTTATGAAACGTCTGTAATAATTGCAAAATGCAATGAATCTTTCTTTTCTTTTTTCAGTATGTAACTTTAGGTTGTGTTTCCTACATTTCTCGAAAACATCGGTTAAGTACTTGAGCATATGATTTTCGGAGCAACCTATGACTATTAAGTCATCCATATAAAGAAATGCTTACGAAGGTTCTAATCCAGAGAAAGCTAAAGTCATCATTCTCTGAAAAGAGTTTGGCGCTATTTTTAAACCGAATGGAAATCGCGTAAAGCGATATGAACTAATGTTTGTTGAAAGGATGTTATATCGCTTTTTTCGAGATCAATTTGGTGAAAACCTGACATTAAGTCAAGGCATGAAAGGATGTTATATATCGCTTTTTTCGAGTTCAATTTGGTGAAAACCTGACATTAAGTCGAGGCATGAAAAATATTGTGCTCTACCTAGTTGATCCAAAATATCGTCGATTCTAAAGAGCGGAAATTTATCAGACAAGAGTTTTTTATTATTTGACGATAGTCAATTACTAATCGCCATTTTTTATTTAATTTTTTTATTTTTATCACTTCCTAATTTGGAAGTGACTTTTTTGGACTAACAAAAGTGGGCTATTATAAGGTGATACAGAGGGTTCCACAATTTTATCGTTAATGAGTTTTTGGACTTATTTTTGAATTTCGTCTTGTTGGCTATGAGGATTTCTATAATTTTTTATATATACGGGTTCAAAATCAGTTAGTCTCAGTTTTTGTTTGTTGAAATTATTGGTAGTGATCGTTTCGGTTGCATTATATTGTAAGTTGATCATTGAATTGAGGTGGGAAGTTTTTTGTAAGTTGGGATAATACAGTTTTTTTATGGTTTTCGGGGTCTGTTTTTACTACATCGTAGCTTGAAAGTGGTTCATGATGAATATTTTTAATATTAACTACCTGATCTATATTTGTGGTATTTAGTAGTCTTACATATGCATTCTGGACTGTTGCTATGGTATTTGGTATATAGATACCTTTATGAATCTCTTGATTCGGAATCAATACACTATTTTCTTCGGAATTTATCGTAACTTTTCGGATGACTTGGGATCTTGCTGGCAGAATTAGGGAGTTGTTGCCAGAACTGTATGTTATCGGAACATAAATTGGATATTTGAGATTATTTGGTCTAATTACAAGCCAGTCTTCAGAAGGCTTGAAGTCTAATTGACAATTGTACCATTTGATAAAATCTATTCCCAGTATCCCATCACAAGGAATAGCGAATTGAACATTTACTATATGGAAATCATGTGGGATGATGTACTTAGAAGTCTGAATTTCAATAGAAGTTATGCCTTTTGATTTGGTAACCTCTTGGCATATACCCTGTATGTTTATGATATGATTATCTTGAATGTTTTGAAAATTATCAGAATTTTCCGTTAATATGGAAATTTCTGCACCTGTATCTAGTAGAAAAACTAATTCTTTTCCTGTTGCTGCGTTTATGAAACTAACGAATGTACTTTGACTGAGATTTATAGTGTGAATTTTGTTGTTTTTTACTGACGTGTATCTAAAGGTGTTTGGGAGTTTTCCGAATTCGTTTGGGCTATTCTTATATTGTTATTTTGATTATAATTATTATGGTTATTATTGTTGTTTCCCCCACGGCTATTTCCGCCGCGGTTGTTTCCACCACGGTTATTTCCGCCGCGGTTGTTGTTTGTGTAATAACTGTTATTCTGCTTACCGGTATTTCTGTAGTAACTATTGTTTTGATTATAACCGTTATTTTGGTAATATCTGGTATTATTATAATTACCTCGATTATTACCTCTACCGCGATAATTGTTTCTGAAATTATTACCGCGATAATTATTTCCTCGTTGGGTGTATAATATTGAATTGGCATTACCTGTCATCTCAGTACTGCATTGTATGTACTTTGTGACGGCTTCATTCATAGTTATGAAAGTGCCTGCTTCCAATATTGTTTTGAGGCGGCCATGCTCACAGTTTTTAACCATTGTGTTTATGGCCTTTGTCAATGTACGAAGCTTCTAGGAGCTTCCTTAAGTTGTCTATTTCCGTCGTGAATTTTTCCGCGGTTTTGCCTTTCTGGGTTGTTTTCGCCATTTTGGCTTTAATTATGTCAGAGGTTTCTCCGACTAAAGTGTCTTGTAGTTTTTTGATTATTGCTTCTATAGTTCCTTCATTTTGGACTCTGTATAAAGTTGATCCAATTATTTTGGATTTAATTACTTCTACAGCCAAATTCTCGAATGTGCCTTTCGTTAGGTTAACTAACCTCAAAGCTGTTATAAATCTTTGAAGGTGTAACCTTTGCCCGTTAAATTCCGGGATGGCATTCGATATTTCTCTAATGTATGCCCTTTGGGCAATGCTCTCGTCAGCCATTGCGGTTGGTTTTAATTCTACAATGCTGTCGTTAAATTCAGAGTCGGACAAGTCCAGGTCTGATAATTCAGATTGAATAAGGACTGCCGGAACCGTAAGGTTGTTAATATCGCTTTCTTCTATTTCTTGTTGGTCAATTACTTCTTTTGATTCTGGTTCGTCGCCAGCTTCAAATGTTATTGAAGTATTGAGAATAGTAGGTATTGAAATATCTAGCTTGAACCTTTCTTTAACAGATGTTAGATTAGATCTTAGTCTGATCAAAAACTTTGATACTCGAGACCAGTGATCTGGATTTAACTTTTCTCTGTGTTCATATATTAATATTCGAGCTTCATTAAAGCATCTAACTAATATTTCTACGTGTTTATTGACCGTTGTTTTTTGTATCGGTCTATTCTGTGTGAGTGACTTATGAGATTTGTCAAATTCTGCTTTAATGCTTGATAGATCTTTCGATAATTCATTCCATTCCATTATATTAAGGGTATGGATTATCTTTTAGAAACCATCATAACAATCGTTTTACCTAAAAGTAGATGCTCGTCTATTCTTGATTTTACTAGCACACCCGGAATTGTTGTTAATACTATTCCTTTTTGGGTTGCGGTGCAGTGAAACAATGGTGAAACGTGGCAGTTAAATGTTTCTATATAAAGTATTTCTAGCTCATACACACTAACTGGGGTTTTTGATACTAACTGCTTGATCCTTTCTTGGAAATAGGGGTCCTTTTCATATGTTTTGTCTATGGTTCTTTGTGTACTCATACTGGAATTATTTTCTTTTAAACTTTCTTTATTTTATTTATTACATTTTATTTTCATTGTACATAAAGATAAGATTATTCATGAACATATGGAATCGTTTCTTTTTTGTGTATATATCATATACAGCTTTATATATATTTGTTTTTTTTATATATATATGTAAAAATTAATTTTTATTTATTTATTTTTTTTTTTAAATATATATTTTTTTTATTTTGTCCAGATCGATAGCCTGGCTTTTATTAATCGCTCTTTTTGCTATACATTTATTATGAAAAATGTATGCTTTATACAAAATGAACGCGATCAAAATGAATACAATAATTGATAATAGGATATTTGTTAATTCTGTGTTCATAGTGCTGGACTCAATTTTATTTATTACATTTGCTGTGGAGTCCACTTGTTTTACATCTACTAAACCCATTTTGGGTATTTTCTCTAGAATTGGTATAGGATTTTTGGTGGTAAGGATTTTTTTTTATACTAAAAAAATATGCATCGCAGTGCAATACAAAAAAAAATATGCAACGCAGTGCACGGGGAAAAAAAAATTTTTGCGCTCTTGGTAGCGCTGTCGGTTCACTGTTCCGGGCTTAGCTTGGAGCGCTAAACGGGGCCGGTGCTGGCTGCACAGGCGTTTCTTCTTTCTTTGGTTGTTGGGGCACCGGTGCTGGCACAGGTTTGTTCGCAGAAGGGTGATTCCAGGGGTCCTCTGCAGTCATTGGGGCATTTTTTTCTTTGGTCTCGGTAACTCCTGTTTTGGTGGTGGATTAAAGCTTTGTCTTGTCTTTGGATATGTTGGGTATTGCAGTGTAGGTGGATGTGTGTGTGGCTGTGGTTTTATTTTTTCTTTGAGTTAGAAGGTTTTTAATGTGTTCAACTTCGGCGTGTATTATCACCGAGTTGTTCCATTCTAATTTACTTCCGCTATTTACTAGCTTCAGTAATTCAGCCTTTCTGGCTTTTAAACGTTGAACCACGCCACTACGTTTTGCACACATCACACTCTACTTACTGCGATATTTTGTTTTTTTTTTCATTTAGATCATTGGGATTCCATTTTCATAGGTCGCTGCTGCTGTGTGTGTCGTTTCTTTTTCCGTTGATTTTTTTTTTTTTTCAGTGGTTGATCCTCATGATGCCTGCGTTGGGGATCCTCCGATGTCCTTTTGTCCAGGACGTCCTGTCACGGTCGCCATGTAATAGGTGTAATAGGTTCTAACATCCAAATGAATGCGCAAGTGTGGCAGGATCGCCATGTAATATGTTCTAAGTCTCTTTATTAGATTTTTATCATCTTCGGAGCAACTGTTGTTGCCGCTCCGAGCTCATAGGAGTTTCTGGTTTACAAAGCTGCGCTGCCCAAAGCGGCAGCGGAGGGACGGTTATGTATTCTTAAATATTTATATATGAATATATATTTATGTTATGTTCGCTTAGGCGGAGGTATGTGGACATGCATAAGGTCCACTCGTGTAACGTATATACGGACATATGCACTTTTCGGCGTACAGCAAAGGCACAGCGAGCGGTTCATATTTCGGTGCACTTAGGTTTATGACCGAGACCTTGGATAACATAAACACTGCGACAAAGTGTTACAGTGTGTACCCTTTAAGTACTCTTGGTACAGTGGGTGGTCGATATATATATATATGATATTAATAGTGCATATATGTGCATATTACATCTCCCTCCTTTTGAAAAATAACGTAATATAATGAAGTTATTTTCTAACATAGATTGTACAAAATTTAATAAATGATGTTAACAATAAGTTTTTTTTTTGTATTTTTATATTCGGTATGCTTATTTTTCTCTTTTTTTTTTTATTTTTATTTTTTTTATGTATGGCCATACGTGATATATTTATGAAATGTTGATTGATTATGAAATAAAAAGTTTTAATCTATCTTTATGTACTATTTGTTTTTTATTTTAATTGTCTGATATAGTTATATTATCCCTATCTCCTATTTGTATGGGCCTACCTTATATGGGCCTGTATATTTAAAATCTAGCTTATGTCCAGTTTCATTTTCATCTATGCCATGGCTGGCCTGACCCGATATTACCCCGGGACCTACGGGACCGTAGGTGTCGCCAACCGATCAGTGTCGCCAATTCCAGACATGGTCATGTAAGATTTCCGTCTACAAATGTGCAGCTGACTAGCCAGTTGGGTCGGACTAACCAGTAATCACGTGCACTTGCGATCCTGAATCCAATAGAGCTCGGCAAGGAACAAAACATCCAGCGCGACTCCGAACGAGAATATTCGCTGTAGCCAGTAAGGCTCTCTCTGCTACGACCTTGGGCAACTAGTGCATTAGCAGCGGTTGGTTAAGCGCCTATTGGTTCGGCGCACTCGGTTGTAGCTGACGTAGACGGCTATAATATATATATAATATAATACTTCATAATACTATAATATAAAACAATATAATAGATCGATAAAGTGTGTCATTTGTTGATAACATTGCCTTCTGCTTACGATGGTCTTCTTTGGGAGATTCAGATTTTACAATGAAGTTTCATCCAAATAATAATAAAAGCTCCAATTTTTGAAGGGTATGCACTAAGATAAAAGACAAGAGTGCGTCCGCCTTAGAACGTATGCTAAAGATAAAGTCAGTTGAAGCCGAGCAGCCGAGAATGACGATGGAGACAATCGCGCAAAATTCCAGAAGCACTCTTTGATGATCATCGCTTATGAAGAGTTGGAGCAGCTCCTTTATCTCGTTTTTAGCTCCATAAAAATTAGTTGCATTGTCAGACCTATTGTGCTGCGGCTTTCGGTTATATCGCTTGTATCGGTTACAAGCGTATCGGTTAGTGCATAGAAACCGTTTTAAAGCTTCCATAAAAGCGGATGTGGATAGATTCTTTACAAGCTCTAAGTGCACGGCTTCCCAGCGAAACAAATAAAGACACTCACGTCACATTTTACACTCCGAAAACACCGTCTGAGCGCTGGATCCACCTGAATACTGCTAGCAAAGGTGAAATGGGCAGAAATTCGAGAAGAGGGCAACGATGTCTCGTGCTCGATTTCGGCATGCATCGTCGCTACAAGCTCAGACACGGTCCATCGTAATTTTTTTAATTACGATGGTAACTAAAAAAAATTTTAATGTGTGCACTTCCATCGGCCACATCCGGAGGCATTCTACTACACGTATTTGCTGATGCATCCGAAGCAGCATATGGAGCCCTGGCATATCTACGCTCGAGTAATAATACAGGCGGGGTATCGACACGGCTACTATGCTCGAAGGCACGGGTAGCTCCCTGAAGGGAGCAGACATTGCCACGGTTAGAACTTTGTGCAGCGGTGGTAGCTGCTGAAGTTGCAAAAAGGGTCAAAACGGAGCTTAACGTATGACTAGAAGCCATACACCTATGGTCAGACTCAGAGATAGTACTAAAATGGATTAATGCCACCGCATCCTCGATCCATACGTTTCTGGCAAATCGAGACGCTCAAATCCAGAAAATGACAGACCAACCCTCATGGAGGCATGTACCATCCGCAGACAACCGGGCAGACATTCTCTCCAGAGGATGCACGGCAGCTCAATTACGAGATTCGAATCTCTGGTATTCTGGGCCACCGTTCCTAGCACTAGGGCCAGAGTCCTGGCCGAAGTACCAACTAACAGGAATAATAGATGATGATCAAGAAAAAAGGAAGGAAATAATCTGTAACAAGGCCATCATTGTAGAGGATTGGATCGAAACCATCAATCATCGTAGATCTTTGGCACAGCCCTGCAAGTAATTGGGAGAATGTTGCAGTTTTGTTTCAATTGCCGTAATCAAAAGGGAGAAGGTCAGGACCATTGTCGGCAGCGGAACTAGATCAGGCTCTCGAAATTATAATAAAAAATATACAAGCCAGGCATTTCATGTGATCCATCTTGCAACTCAAGAAAACAATGAGTGTCGGACCTAACGATCCACTACGTGAATTAGAGAAGGAAGATTGCAAAACGCGTTATCATATGACGCCACGCACCCTATACTGTTTGCGTCAAGGGATCCACTAACCAATCTTCTTTTTCAACGGAAACATCAACAGTTGGCACATTGTGGACCCACAGGCATTATTGTGTAACTTGAGGCAACGATTTTGGGCATTAAGAGGAACGGAACTGGCTCAACAAGCAGTTCAGCGGTGTATCAGATGCTGCCGAGTGCGACCAAGGTTATTAAATCAAATAATAAGCCCGCTACCAGCGGACCGGTATCACCAGTATAGACCATTCAAAAACTGTGGCGTGGATTACTGCGGACCGTTTTGGACTCATTAAAGGATTAGTTACTCAGTTCTGTGTTCTTCTGTTTTTCAACAAAGGCGATCTGTTGGCGCTACCGGAAAGGCCGAAAATTACTCCGGTAGTCATCACCCTAATAAGCAACATAACAGGAACCATTATCGAGGCTACCGATCGGGTGTCCCTTAAATCCGCCGAATGGACACTCATTACATTCTCCGATCTCAGTCACTTGGCCAAGGAGATAGAGACAGTCAAGCAGGGCATCCAAGCAATAAAACAATGGTGCCCAACAGCGTATGAGGCGTGTCCGACAATCATCTCCACGTTGGAACAGGAGATAGCA
Organism: Drosophila atripex; assembly: GCA_035045925.1. Classification (NCBI taxonomy): domain Eukaryota; kingdom Metazoa; phylum Arthropoda; class Insecta; order Diptera; family Drosophilidae; genus Drosophila; species Drosophila atripex. Next base: position 399,087 of record JAWNOP010000049.1, read on the forward strand.
GATATCCAGGATGCCGACCAGTTAATGCATCATCAGCAGAAATAAATGGGGGCCTTGAATATCGTGGGTACTATTGCGAGTGGTCTCTTCGGTGTACTGGATGATCAGTATGCGAAACACCTAGAAGAAGTTCTGGAGAATTTCAAAACCAAGGCCGGTGTAACCCATCACATAATTGAGAATCAGAAATCTATCCTGGATACCACAATCAATATAATGAGACAAACGATGGTCGGAACCCAAAAAATGATGCATGCGTTAGAAGCCAGCTTGGTATGGTAGGCAATCATATCCGCCGACTTTGGGATGCAGTGTTAAATGTCTTAATCGGAGCACACGAAGGAAAATTAAGTCCAGCATTGGTATCAGTGGAACAAGTGAAACAGGTGATAACGAAAATTCAAACGCCCCTGCCACCAGGAAGACGACTACCAATCACTGGCAAAACCGCTTGAGATTTATATAGACTGGCGACCACGCAGGTACAAGAGTCGGACAGTTTGTTCGTGTTCCACATTAGTATACCGTTGGTGGAGGAAGAAGAGTTCACTATATACCGCATGGACCCGATATCACAGCCCACGAAGGAAGGGCTGATAATGACAAGAACTGAAACAAGGTATCTGGCCATTGATGATCACCGAAAACACAATTTCGCCATTTGGGAGAAGGATCTGCTGCAATGTATAAATGGAGCCAGCGGAAGCAAGGTTTGCGAATTTAAACAAACTCTATTCGGTCCAGACGCCCACCAATTACCATGCACATTGGCGGCATTGGCGCGGTATAAGATTGACGAATGCAAACCAGAACCGGTCAAGGGTAGCAGCTATTGGGTACAACTGACAGAACCAAATGAGTGGATTTTTGGGACCATAACACCGTAGGCGATAACATATGAATGTTCAACGGATAAGGATCAGATCGTTGTTGATGGCGTAGGCAAGTAACGATGAGATCAGATTGTGTGGTTTAGAGCCCCACGATAACGTTACTAGGACGAGCGCAACTAAACTCATCAGGAACAATGAAGATGTCAGGAGGTTATGTGCATGAATGGCCAGCAATTGGGAAGGACAAGACAACAGAAGGGCAGTTGGAGTCAACGTTGGATCATCTACGTATGGATATCCAAGGACTCAAGTTATGGACGAAACAGTCGCAGGAGGAGGTGCAGAACAGATCAAATTGGATCATCGTGCATCAGTACTCTGGCGTAGTGATGCGAGGAATCGCTAGACTGATAATTGCATGGATCGGGTATGTGCGATGGATGAAGAAAAAGGACACAACAGCAGAATTTCCCATGGCTGTACGGAGACACGGGGAGGAGCTTCAATTGATCGAATCACGGACATGCATGGTAGCACTAGCCACCAAAGGACATCACAGGAGATTTGAAGTATGTGACCCAGAGGTTCTGTAGTAATAAGGATTCGATAACCATAGACAAGGTGTGGATAGTATATTAGGTACATATAGTCGTAAAATTAATTGGCATCCGGGTCTTCATCGGCAGTACCCATTGAATCGGCGCCACTATCGGTAGAGATATTGTTGTCAGTATCCCAGGCAGATCGACGACTGAGACGCCGGCGCGCGACTCCTCCAGAAGGGCGAAACTGAACGGGTTCAAGAACGGAACATGTCCGGTTTACGTACGAATAGTATTTATAAATCGTTTTTCCATTTAAATAAATACATAGCCATAGAATATAATTGTTATCCGGTCCGGTCAATTGTTATCTATCCGCTATTTATATTTACTTTTCGATTATGAGCGCACAGTGAGATTAATCGTGTTCGCCGCGCACAATTATAATTAAATCAAATCAAATAAATAATAAGAAATATAATTTTGGTGCCAAAATTATTAAGTGCGTTTCTTTATTTTAATTGAGCGTAATTCAATAAGGAATGAACTCCAGCGGCGCCGATACAGGAGTGTTATTTTAAAAGGCAACGGGTATCCTCTACTATTTGAAGAGGATAGAAGGACCCCTCCAGCAAGGTGGAAGATGTTATGCTCCATGTGCGTCATGGTCAGTTGGTCATATTCGATTACTTTGAGCCCATCCACGGGAGCTTAAAGAATTGGATATTACGGAGATCAGCAGCAACTCACGATGGACCGTGTCTGAGCTTGTAGCGACGATGCATGCCGAAATCGAGCACGAGACATCGTTGCCCTCTTCTCGAATTTCTGCCCATTTCACCTTTGCTAGCAGTATTCAGGTGGATCCAGCGCTCAGACGGTGTTTCCGGAGTGTAAAATGTTACGTGAGTGTCTTTATTTGTTTCGCTGGGAAAGCCGTGCACTTAGAGCTTGTAAAGAATCTATCCACACCCGCTTTTATAGAAGCTTTTCTATGCACTAACCGATACGCTTGTAACCGATACAAGCGAAATAACCGAAAGCCGCAGCACAATAGGTCTGACAATGCAACTAATTTTATGGAGCTAAAAACGAGATAAAGGAGCTGCTCCAACTCTTCATAAGCGATGATCATCAAAGAGCGCTTCTGGAATTTTGCGCGATTGTCTCCATCGTCATTCTCGGCTGCTCGGCTTCAACTGGCTTTATCTTTAGCATACGTTCTAAGGCGGACGCACTCTTGTCTTTTATCTTAGTGCATACCCTTCAAAAATTGGAGCTTTTATTATTATTTGGATGAAACTTCATTGTAAAATCTGAATCTCCCAAAGAAGACCATCGTAAGCAGAAGGCAATGTTATCAACAAATGACACACTTTATCGATCTATTATATTGTTTTATATTATAGTATTATGAAGTATTATATTATATATATATTATAGCCGTCTACGTCAGCTACAACCGAGTGCGCCGAACCAATAGGCGCTTAACCAACCGCTGCTAATGCACTAGTTGCCCAAGGTCGTAGCAGAGAGAGCCTTACTGGCTACAGCGAATATTCTCGTTCGGAGTCGCGAATATAAAGCTAAATTTATTAGTAGAAGGCAGAGCCGGATTTAGAATTGTGGGGGTCCTAGGTCCTTTATGTACTATAAATTTCTATTTTTTAAATCGACTCCGAGATCAGATTTCTCGGGAATAGCGTGCCTGGTACAGACTTTTGAATACTAGGAACCAAACTCATTTTTTTTTAAGATGAAAAATAACGGAATATGCTTGGTTTCGATAAAAGATTATTCACTCCGGTTTTTTTTTCATTTCCTGTTTTTGTTCTTGAATTCGGAATTTTTAGAAATTATTCAAAAACAAAATATTTTTAGATAAATTTTTGGAGGCCCCGTTTGTGGGGGCCCCGGGTGCCCCGTGGTAAATCTGGGCCTGGTAAAAGGTACATTTTATCAAGCAGTATTTTTCATCACTATATATGTGTCTCCTCGCCCACGCCAAGGCTGCCAATTAGAGTTTCGACGTTTTCTCTTTAAAAAAATTACTAAACTACACTTTTTATTTAAAATACAATATAAAAATATAAATATAAATAAAAATGTCTTTTATATTAATTCAGCTTTATCAGACATTCTGAACACATTTTGAATACTCACACATACGGTTGGCACCGAATGCCATCGTCAAACCTCTGGCCAGCCATAGATCCTGCGGGTAGGTAGGCCCTTCGTGCCCTGCTCCGGGCGCCAGGCACTAAGAAGCCTATCTTGCCCGGCGAATGCCTGGGAGATGATCCTATTGGTCTGCTAACACCGATTAGGTACGAAAAGGCATTTCCAGTGAGCCAAGGATATCGACGATCCGCGTCGCCCACAGAAGAGAAGCAGCGATGACGACGACAGGAGCAGCGACGACGGGAGCAGCGATGACGACGATAGGAGCAGCGACGACGGGAGCAGCTGAAAATTTAGAAATGCCTCTTTAATTGGCATTAGATTAGCATTAATCCTCTATAGTTTGCCGTATGGTTGCCTCCGCAGTTTTCACATTTCTTCACGGTACTGTCCTTGTTTGCAGAACAGTGAGGGGAGTTGTGGGCGTCCCCGCAGGCTACACAGACAGCCCGAAGTTTGCAATATGACCATTTGCAATATGCAATAGTGTCCATACTCTTGGCGATCCTTTCGCAAAAAAAAGTGATTTCTTCCGCGCAGGTTTCGTTTAGGCCAAGGTAAATGGCCTCTGGCTGACAAGTTGCTATCTACCACCGCATCTCACCCTCCAGCAGTTTGCACGCACGCTATATTTATTATATTTTTGCGGGTTAGTAATCGAAATGTTTTCTTTTTCTTATATTTCAATAACTGTACACGAACCTATATATTTAATGCCGTTTGTTTTTTAATAAAACTTTATCTTCTATTGCCAAGTTTATATCATTAGTTGTAAGGTCATAATCAACCTTACTTGCCAGTGGGGTATTAATCGGATTACCATCACTCATATTAAATTTGTTCAGAATACTATTAATATATCTTGTCTTTCAATTAAAATTTTCAGGTATTCTGAATTTACTCCTGAGGTAAGATTTAAATTTACACAATTTGATTTTGAATTCTCCATTGTCTAGAATATAGATACAATCTGTTTTAAAGTTTGTTCAAATACTTCGAACCAACATCTTGCTGCTTATTTTAGAACTTCATTTAATTTACAGACCTTTATGTCACTATTCTTAATTCCCTGAAGAACTGTCATATACATTTTTTTTCTAAAGATTCCATAAAGGAATGCAGTTTAGACATCAACCTGTCTGATGGATCTGTCTGCTTTTTCATTTTTATTTTGTCTCCACCTCTGGATTTTCCTCTCACTTAAAACTGCTGCGAGTGTTCGATTACATGTTCCGCATTATAAAGTAGAGCAACAAATTATTTGTTAGGTAAGGTTTTAATAAAATGTTCCAGATCGTTCAAAAGCACGAGTATCAAGAGAAAATTATAAAAAAAAAATGAGTTAGCTCGGATGAAGTCTGCAGTACGTTCATACGAACGCTGTTTTAAATGGAAGCCTAATCTGATGACTCAAATCATGGGAGATTTACCCTTAGAAAGAATCCGTGCTTTCAGCCATATGTGGCGTGTTGAGACTAGAGCTTGCTAATAAAAGTTAACCATTTCTACCTGTTAAAAAATAAGTCTCATTTATGTTAAAGGGAGTTAAACTTTTTTCACTTGATTTTCACTTTGATTTGCCCTGTTGTTCGCCTTGCCTATTGTGTTTTTTAAAAACTTTTTTTTCGTTTTCTCTGGTATATCTATTAAGAATGGGTCGTGAGCCAAATAAAAAGGTTTTTTCAAATTTGATGCCAACGATAAAAAATCAACATGCAATGTGGGCAGTAGCGTGATAAAGGGTATTCGCCATATACATACAATATGCGCAACGAAATATGGGAAATCTTAACGATTATCCGAAATCAGATGTGCGAACAGCGCCAACTCCTGTATTCTGAAGAGCAGTGGCAAATTCGCAATTTCGTCGAAATGTGTAAAGCGATGCAAGTGTCTGTGCGTCCACAATATCAAGTGGTTTTGGCCCAAAATTTAACCCAGATGTAACTGAAGCTGATGCGACTCAAAGGTGTGCAACGGCAAGCATTATTATGGACGAATAGTAGCACTTATCATGATGTTGAGTAGCAGGGCAGTGCTTCATCGTGGCTTGCACAGCATTAATTGGGAGCAGTTTAAAGAATTATTTATACAGCGTTTCGAGATAAAGGAAATGCCGGCAGCTATGTTCCTGAAGTTGCTGAACAGCTGTCCAGCCCACAACGAGTGTCCTGCAGTGAACGCAAGCCGTATGGTGACCTCATTGACCCCAAAATGGCGCAATATGAACACCGAGGAAATAGCTGTATCCACGGTACTTGCGCATATGGCCAATTTGGAGAACCGTTTGCAGCGTATGGTGTTTTGGAAGTTCTGATGGAATAGCGGCGACTACAAGCGAGACATTAAATGACGAAGTGTAAATTAAAGCGATCTGGATCGGAGAACAAAAACAGCATCGCGATTTGCAGAATGAGACCTGTTAACGGTGTGGACCACTTGGGAACTTGCGAATCGGTGCACTAAAAATACACATATATCTGGAGCAGTCACTGAAAAGAAATTTAATCAATGTTTTGTGCCTGAACCAAACGGAGTTTTGACTCACCAGGATGAGATCTTTCGTATTTGTTTTGATTCTGGAGAAGAATACTCGCTTATTCGATGTAGTGTTGCCGATAAATTTATTAATAATATTGTCATAGTACGAGGTAAGCTACAAAAACTATCTAAATATATTAATAATGGAAATATTGTTGAAATACTGTTTCATGTCATAGCAGATAAGCATCTCACAAATCATATTGTAATTGGTAGGGAAATCCTTATTCAAAGATACGAAATCATATTGACACCTGATAAATTTCAATTTGTTAAGTCTAAATCTGTAAACGTCTGGAAAGTATCTGAGCCATTTGTAAATGTTTCGCTTTATATGGACGCAGCACATTGATGCTGTTTGTATACCTATATGGATCTGTGTGTGAGAATGGGCAAGCATCAAAGTATATAAGAAAAAAACGCATCGATCAGCGTTGCCATGGTTATTGTATACAGAATTTCTTACGATATGATTAAAGGGGAATGAGATTCATGTAACCAAGTCTCGGCAACATGAATAAATACAAGTTGCCAAAATGCATTCTGTTTCTCAACATCCTGGCCTGCCCGATCGTTTCTGAACTTGGTTAAACTGCAATCTTGGTTATAGGACGAGTTGCTTCTCCTGAAGCAGTTTTCAAATTGACAGCACGAACCCTTCCATCTATTCCTGTGTGAGTTGAGATAATCCTTGCAAGTGGCCAGGCTGCTGGCGGAGTATTCGATTCCTTGATGAGAACAACTGATCCTAATTCCACATTGGGTTGGGGGTTCTCCATTTGGAGCTATGTTGTAGAGTAGTAAGATATTCCTGGTGCCACAGCGCTTCCAGAATCCTTGGTATAATGCTTGAATACCTTGCCAGTAGTCCAGTCGATGTATGTAGCTCATGCCGCCTTCGGGAATTATTGTGAATGGTCTGCCTATCAACAAGTGTGCTGGAGACAGATATATAACGACGGTTTCCGGTGCATAGTATAGTTCTCTTGAGTTTACCACTGCACTTATTTGTGCTAGTAGGGTATGCATCTGCTTAAACGTTGGGATCTTACAGAAGACTCCCATTTTCCTACCCAGTGAGCTGCGTACGGCGGAATGAAAACCCATCTTTATCTACCAATGTCTGCGAGACCATATCCTTATGCTGTGGAGATTCCAGGTGCATCTCGTTGCATCTCGTCCAATGCTCGCTTTGCTTCGACAAAGTTCCTGCCATTATCACTGTAGATTTGTGCACATTTTCCTCGGATCGACATGAATCTTCTCAGAGCTGCCAAAAATGTCTCCATGGTGAGATCAGTAACTAGTTCCAGGTGTAGTGCCGATGTGACGAGGCACACGAAGAGGCATATGTATCCCCTTGACTTCTTGGCCTTGCGACCCTTTCGATCCTTTTTAGTAATTGATCCAGCTCAATCACATCCAGAGTTGACAAAGGGAAGTGAATGTGTGATTCTGATACTTGGCAAGTCGGACATCAGTTGGTGCGTAGAATGGTGTCTTTGACGAAAGCATCTGAAACAGTTGTGAGTGACCTTTCTTATCAGGTTGCGTGCTGCAATTATTCAATATCGTTGGCGAGCTATTACAAATAGTGCAGATATGCCTGGATGTAAGTTTAGTGCTTCCAGTGCTCCTGTTCCATGCGGAAACATTAAACAGCTATGAAATAGCTTCGTAATGCGCTGCCTGAGGAAGTAATATCGGGTGTTTGATTTATTCTGGTAATGGAACTCAAACGGACTCCAACTCGTAGCAGACCATCCTGTCCAATCAACGGGGTTAGCTTTAATAACTGCGACCTGTTTCATAGTGGTTGATTCTTCTGTATAAGCATTCTATCATCTCCAAAGCACGCCTGTGCGTTCCGTAGGCATACTGTTTGTGCTGCCTTGGTTTCTTCAAAAGACAGAGTCGTAGATGCATAGGAGGAAATAGGAAATATATCACCTATGCATAACTATGCATGCAGAGTCGTGAGCTTTTTTCAGCTTTTTTAGCATGTCGAGATCTGCTCTGCACTTGAGCCAGGGATCGGCAATGTTTTATTGGAGTTTCGTGTCCTAGTCCAGGTCCAATAGCCATAACTGTTGAAACATGATTTTAAATTGATCCACAATCGGCGATAGTAAGCCAAGAGGGTCAAAGATACGCGCAACATCTGATAGTACTTGCCTTTTAGTACAGTTCGGATTTGATGTCAAGCCTGTCTTGTACATCAGCTGATCGTCGCTTGGATTCCAGTAAGTTCCAAGTACCTTTACTGAATCATCTAGAGGCGCTGATGAATGCTCTCGCCAAATAATACGTTGATAATTTTGATGATCAGGGCTTACCCAAACTTGGCGAAACATGTTGATGATATCTGCGGGGAATACGTATCTCTACATTCTGAAGCGTATGCATACGGAAAATAGATTGGGTTGGATACTGAGCCCAATGTGTAATATTGGCGTCCTTAAATGACCCGTCGGAAACGATCTTAAGTTTTTGGCCAACTATAGGATTATGCAGAAATTCCGCAGATCCAACCAGATTGGGTCCGTTCATGTTGCCCTTGACGTCACTGACCCTCTCGACAGCTATCATAATATGCATAGGTTTTTTCGCCTTTTTAAACTGCTTGTTCTTGCCATCCCTTATGCTATGTCGTTGACTGAGTTCAAACTCCTCACAGAGTGTATCCAGGAACTTGAACAAATCCTTGGTTGTTGGGGATTTCAGATAGCGACTGACCTCGATCCATTTGCGACGTGTTTCGGAACCCATTTTTTGCAAAATTAGATTATTATCCAGCAATCACGTCCATTGCGTCATCTTGTGAAATAGGTGTACTCGCAGCTTCAGAAACAGCCATTCGTTCCAACATCTTTTGTTGTTGTTGTTGTTTGAGCTATCTGCGTCATTGGGCAAGCACAAGTAAAATACGAAAGTTGGAACATGGCGTGTGGCGCTCTTGACGGAGCTGTACTCTTAATCAAAAGGAAATCATAGTGACGATAACTATAGTCGAATTTTAAATTACTGGGAGTAAATGGAATGAATTAAATGTTAAAATGAATTTGTGTTGGCACCTAGTGCCCACGACAGCTGACGCGCGTCAACGAGCCCATCCCCGCATCTCAACCACTGCCTGTATCAACCAGGTAATTATAGTCAGGTTTCTATAGGTATTTGGCTACGACTCCGTGACTTATCGTTACTCCCGCGAGCTCAAGTTCGACGTTAGTGGCCGTATCCTGCTTCCGTACAACCATTTGATCCCCGACGTGATCCGTTTCTATGGGATCACAACCTGGACACGAGCCGCACGGCAGTTCAACCTCAACAAAATAAAAAAAACACACACTCAACCATGGGTTGAGAATCAGACCCCGAAATACCCCTCAAAAGAAGAAGCTTCACGAAAGAATCAGCATAGCGACGACTCAAGGAAGCTTACTTAGAGGAACGGTTGAGACAGCTCATGCATTTGTGGGCCCAATTTGAAAAAAATGATGCCAAGCTCCACAAGCTAGCACTAAGCTCTGATGATGAATACTTTTCAAAAGCCAAGGCATTGAAGGATCTAGAAAATAAATATGAAGCTATATTCTCGGATGGAATACCATCAGGATCAGGCCCATCACAGCTTCCCCAATAAACTGGAGAAAACCTCGAGTCCAAAGCACAGCCTAAGACTAGCGAACAAGTTCTTACAGAGAACCCAAACAGCATCTATCTGAATCGAAGGCAAGAATGATTTATTGGATGATATACTGAAAGAATTCATCACGGGATACCATGACCTCATGGAACCAAACCTGCAAAATGATGGACACATCCACAATAGATTTCAAGTGTTACAAGCAGAATATTTTTCGTTCCTGTGCGAGAAACACAATCAAGGTTAGTATCAACGAACAAACCCACTGTCACATGTGTGATACCTACAGTTGACATTCCTAAATTTGATGTAGTCTACCTGCAATGGCCACGATTCCACGACATCTTCACGGAATTCCCGATAGGGGACCCAAACTTTATACACAAAATTGAAGAGAAATTAGATGAACAGACGTTATCATGTCTCGAACTCTCCATTACCAACCCAACCTGTCGGCAATCACTGAAACAAATGTTAGAACATCTGGAACGGCAAGCAACCAGCCAAATGACGCTACAGAAAACAACTACTACTGCGGGACTTCGGTCACCGACCAATTCAACCGGCGAAAGATGTATAATATGCACTCGCAGCAACCATCGACTGCAAAATTGCACCAAATTTAAGGACATGACTCCTAGCGAAAGAACACAACACATAACAAGACTTCACGCTTGCGTCAATTGTCTGTCAACATAACACACAGCCAGTGTATGCAAGTCAAAGATTAAATACCAGGTATGCCGGAAGAATCATCACACAATGTTGCATTATACGACTATACGGATAACCGCCTCCGCTGTCCCTATGTGTTACTCCGAGCGAACCGAGCGAAGTTCTAATGCATGCATTATCGAGGAGCACATAGTCAAATATGGAAGATTATAGAATTCCTCGCCCATGGCGGATCAACAAAGAGAGCCGCAGACGGACCCGGAACCACAAGCCCAAGTTTGTCCCCTCACGACTGAAGAGCACACAGTGCAAGGGCCAGTAAACAGGGGAATTCAAGGATTTTTACCACCAATTCTAAAGTATATAGGGGGGAGACATCTATCCCGGCATGGGTCACTGACATTCTAAAAAGGACGGAGAAGCAAGGCCAAGAGAATGGTTACGAGCGCGCAACAAGACGAAGAAGACAACAAGGAGAATCCAAATATCTTGGGTACCGTACCAATATGGGATGTCTCACTCACATGATTCAAATATTTTTTGGTATTAACATTAGCTATAGTTATTAGGTATGAGTGACAATATTTTTTAGTGAACGGGTACACAACAATTCACTAAGACGTTCACACAACAACGCACATTCGCATTGGATTGAGTGCCTCAATGGGAAGGGAGATTGTTGGCACCTAGTGCCGAGACCTAATAACTTGGGCTCGAATGCCAAGACATAAAATAATGCACAATATATTATAACATATGATAACACATCACATTTAGTAATAGGAATTTGATACAACGAACAACAAAGCGCATATGAATCTGGAAGAAATAACAAAGATGGAACTGCTGATAATGGGCAATTAGTGGATCGCTGCGGCTGTTTGCCCAAAATGAAAGCAACCGAAAATACTATACCTCTAATTTCAAAAACACAAATGTTATCTCTTATCTAATCTAACCAAATCTTCGATTTGTGCGCGAGATATAAACATCTATTGACATACATACGCATATTGAATCCTTTGGATGAAAGTTGTTTTTGTGGCGGATTTCAAAGCACGCACAAGGGGCTGTCCTTGTTTGCGGGACTCAACGAGCTGCGCGTCAACTTCAACGATTCTGCGGAGAAAGTACTATTCATCCTGGACCAGGATTTTATGCGGCACTCCAGTTACTTCTCCCACCAATTTTGAAGAGGTTTTGTAATCGCCGGTGTGAGAGGTTGGTTTTCTTAGTGGTTTTATAGGTTTATTTAATCTGTGGATATGCTAGATATAGTGTATTTAACATATGATGATTTGGTCTTAATTTAGCGTCGTTTTTGATGTATCTTGTGCTTAAGACTAACTACTCGCGGCTTCTAATAACAGTCTCGTTCTACAGCGCTTTATTTTATCGGATGCATAAACCAACTTATAATGTCTCTGCTTTCAATGGGCATGGGGGATATCTTCGATTAGATATCTGTCGTTTAGCAACACATTGTTGACAATAAAAGATCCTTTATAGCGCAGCCTCCAGTTTTCGTGGAGTATATGTGCTGCTCGGCTCGTTCTCCAGCACAATATCTCTTAGCTTAAATGGTATTGGCTTAGCGTGTTTGGCGTCGTTACGTTTCTTGGCTGCAGCTCTTTGATCATTGACCCTAGTTGCAGCGACTGCTCGTAGCTTCTCTTGGATCACACTGGTCAGGGTGTTCTTTAGGATATCTTTTGGCTCGTATCCATACAGGAGCTGAAATGAGGAACATTTACGTATGCTATTTACCATGGCATTAATGCTCCACTGGATAGATCGTAGCATTTCGTCCCATCGTTTTTCATTCTCGTTTGAAGGCAGTAGCATGGACAAAGTAATTCGGTTGGTTCGCAATGCGTGACCGTTGGCTCTCGGTGTCCTTACAGCGTTAAGAATGGGCTTGACGTTGTTCGACATGCTATATTTTTTCGAAGTAAAGGCGGTACCTCGATCGGTGATGATTCGTCCTGGCATTCCCAAGTAGCTCGTAACCTCTTGTTTTTGTGGCTCACACTATAATTAACTTTGTACAGGCGTCGATATGAACTAGGATATGTTCATTCCTCTTTGAACTCTTTAGTGAGTCACTCTCTGACTCTTTAGTCACTCTCTAGGTGATTCATGTGTACTGTAGAAAATGGGATGGCTTTTATGTCGTCGTAATGATACTCTCCTTCTTTGCATCCACCTGCTATTTTGTTTAGCGCGCAACCTATGCATGACTTTATATAACTCTTGACGAAATTTTGCATTCGGGGAAACGAAAACAAATTAAGAACGGGCTTCATTGTTTTTTCTGTGCTCATATGTCCTGCGTATCGGGTCAACCCATAGAATCTTGTTGTCATATTTTCGAAAAAGTCGATCTTGCTCGATTACGTACTCATCGTTCTCAGTTTTCTTCGCACTTGTCATATCAGCTACGATGTTCTGAATCTTGTAATTGTATTGCCTATTCTATTAGGGTCTATTAGGTTTTGGAAATCTCCAAACATCCGATCTCCATTTCATGTGAGTTTTCAAAAGGTGCTCGACTCAGAGCATCAAAGTGGCACATCAGTTTCCAGCTCGATGTACAATCTCGATGTCATATTCTTGGATCCTTAACCACCATCGTGCAGTTCGGGGTATTAGTTCTTTCTTTTCCATTGAAGATTTCAGGGCATTACAATAGGTACCTACTCGAACATTCTTACCGTAGACATAATACCTAAATAGCTTCCAGCTCGTAACTGTGATAATTGTTCTTAGGCTTAGGGGATGCTCGACTAAATTAAGCAATTGGCTTTAGTTGACCTTCCTCATTTTGCATCTGTTTGAACTCCACAGAGCGTTTTCTGTGAATATATAACTCCTAAAATAAGGGGCAGGGGTGTACGATCGTTGCTTTAAAATAAATCAAGACTGATCCAAATTGTGACCGGTTGCGTTGGCTTTCAATTACGAACTGAACTTTATTCAAATGAGAACAAGAAATATGAGAATAAAAAAAAGAACGAAATGAATGAGGAAAGCAATTAGATGATTACAGTTAGATATTCTTAATAGTACAGGGTGATCTTTTATATATGTCTTATTCTGACCCAACATCCCGGGCCCGTTGAAAGGACCACCTTTCAAGATACAGGCAATAACGCCAACTTGTGAATTGGGCGGCAGCAGGTTCCATTCGCCATGCGAATTCGTGCGACCCTCACTTGGTTGTCTTGGCCGTAGACAACTGATTCGACTCGACCCATTTTCCATTGCAGAGGGGGAAGGTTGTCCTCATGCACAAGTACCATGGCTCCGACGGTACTGTTTGGTGATGGCGAAGTCCATTTTGTACGAGATCGAAGCTCATTGAGGTAGTCCCTTGACCACCGTCGCCAAAATGACTGCTTAAGTGCAGTAGTTGCTTCAAATCTTTGTAAATGACTTATGTTTGGAACTTCGATAGTGCGATCCGGAAGAGACCGAAGTGAATTTCCAATTAAGAAGTGACCCGCAGCCAGTGCTCCTAGATCGTTGGGATCCGATGATAGCGGTGACAAGGGTCGCGAGTTGAGTATGGCTTCGATTTCTACAACAATCACCCTTCATAGGTGAATCGGGTGTTTTGGAATGTTCTATATAGCAAGCCCTTTGCGCTTTTAACTGCTGCTTCCCAAAGACCTCCAAAATGTGGTGCTCTGGGGGGAATAAAGTGAAAATTAATAAAATCTTCAAGACAAAACGCTTGGATTGCATTTTTCGATTCCTTATTGAAAAGGAAATTCTTGAGTTCCTTGAGCTGATTTGCTCCTCCCACAAAATTAGTTGCGTTATCGCAGTAGATGTCAGTTGGCAGACCTCGACGACCAGAAAATCTTTTTAATGCTGCTATAAATGCGTCCGTGGTCAAATCAGTGACTACCTCGATATGTACAGCCTTTATCGACAGACAAATGAACACGGCAAGATAGCTTTTAGTTGGCGGCTTTCCTCTTATTCGGAGATACGTTGGTATAGGACCACAAAAATCCACCCCACATTTGCTGAACGGTCTGTTCACTGTTACTCTTTCGTTGGGAAGAGACCCCATTAGTTGTTTCATCAACGTTGGTCGATAGCGGACACAATGTATGCAAGATCGCACAATGCGACGAGAAAGGCTTCTAGCGTTTATGACCCAAAATCGTAGACGAAGCAAAGCAATAAGTGCCTTTGGGCCTGCGTGGAAATTTCGAATGTGCAAATACTGGACGTACTTTTCCGTGAAAGATGATTTGTTTGGTTGCAAGATTGGATGTTTCTCATTCTCTGGCAGATCGGCATGATCTAGTCTACCTCCAACTTTAATGAGCTCATATCCATTTGAGTGATCCAGAAAAGGAGCAAGAAATTTTAGTGGACCCTTTAACATCTTGTTGCTTCTTAACTGCAAAATCTCGTCAGGAAAGTTTCCTCTTCGAAGAACTTCGGTGACTTCATTTTTGATTGAGTGCAGAGTTCTCGTGTCGACTGCTCCAGACAAAAGATCGTCGACATAAATCGATGATTTTACGATAGTTGATCCAAGTGGCAGTTCGTTGGTATACATATCTGCCAAATAATGTAAGCTGCGTACTGCAAGATATGGCGCAGCAGCAGTTCCGTATGTGACTGTATTAAGTTGAAATGTTTGCACGTCCGCGTCTGGGGAATCTCGCCAAAAAATGTATTGATATTTTCTATAATTGGGATCAATAAGGACTTGCCTGTACATTTTCGTGACGTCTGCAGTAATTGCGTAACGAAACAATCGGAACTTGAGTAACAATAAGTACAAATCGCTCTGTAACTTCGGGCCGACAAACAACAAGTCGTTCAACGATAGTTGTGATGTAGTTGCACAGGATGCTTCGAAGACAACTCTTAATTTGGTGGTGCTACTATTTGGTTTGAGGACACAATGATGTGGTATATAATAATGTGGCTCACACAAATTTGGATTAGGTACCAACGACATATGACCCATATTTTGGTATTCTTTCATGAACGCCACATACTGTGAGCAAATCTCTGGATTACGAAGCATACGACGTTCCATAGCAAGGAATCGGCGACGTGCGATTTCAGCTGAATCTCCTAAACGATTTGGCGAATCCTTGAAGGGAAGAGCGACTACAATGCGATTGTTCCCATCCATTACTGTGGTGTTTATAAACGATAATTCACAAACCTTATGTTCAGGCAGAATTTTGTGTGATGATTTAGAGATCGATTCCAATTCCCAGAGTTTTTGTATATTTTCGTCGACTGTCGCTTCCGAAGACAAGAGGCATACTGGAGCCGCTTGCTGGCTTTCTCGATAGCGGCCGGATGCTACCCAACCAAAAAGCATTTCTGAAGAATTGGTAAATTAGGTGCCAATTTTATTTGACCAACTGCGAGGATCTCGAAGAATGCTTCAGTGCCAAGCAACAAATCGATTCGACCCGATTGATAAAACTTCTCGTCTGCGAGTGGAATGTTAGCAGGCAATTTCCAGGAGGAGATGTCAATTTCCGAATCTGGCTGGTAAGCAATGTGAGTGGTGATGCAAAATTGAAGAGGGAGTTTGTACTCGCATATTCGAGATTTTACAGAAGTGGTGGCTAATGATTTGATGGTTGTCAACGTGTCTCCAATACTGCGAATTCCAATGTTCTGTTTATTCTGGTACAGGCGAAGCTTTTGAGCAAATTCCATGGTGATGAAGTTCACTTGAGAGCACGAGTCAAGCAGAGCTCTACCAAGTCGATAGCTTCCTGATGCGTCCTTTACTAAAATCACAGCAGTAGCTAGAATTACTTGACTGCGTTGATCGTCTACATGTGTGTGTGTGATGCTTGTTCATTTAGTTGTGTTGCCTGAGTTAATAGTGCTTCTGGTGAAGATTGGGTTACAGGCGATGGCTTATCGTGATGCAACATAGTGTGATGCGCGTGCTTGCAAAAACGACAACGATTTTTTGATGGGCATTGGTTCATGCGATGACCATGTCCCAAACAGTTGATACATAGGTTGAGCCTTTTGACAGCATCAAAACGGCCCAATGATGACATGGCCTGGAACTTTGAACACGCTTGAACTTTATGATCAGTTGCGGAACAAACGGCGCAAGCGGTGTCGACAATAAGAAACGACGACCTTTGTCGACTCTTATTGGGTTTGAAGGGCTGTGCGCCACTGTGCAATGTTGAACTGTTTGACTGCAGGTGTCGACAATGCTGCTCTAGAATTTGTGAGCATTGTGACCAAGAAGGCAGCCGTTTAAAATCAAGGGACTCGTTCCATTTGGTTCGCGTCTGCTGATCGCATTTGTCCATAACTAAATAGATTAGCATGGCCTGGGCAATCTCTGATCCGGTTCCGAGTGATTGGAGTGAACCATACATAGCAGAAGCCGAATCCACTAACTTTTGGAGCTGCACACAGCGCTTGCTTTTTCCACCTGAGGCAGTTTGAAAAGTGATGAAATTGTTTCTAAAAAGATAAGAGTTGGATTATCAAATCATTTATTAAGGCGATCTATGACTTTAGCATAATTCTCCTCCGTGACTTGAAACGCCTTGACTGTGTCCAGTGCAGCCCTTTAAGCAGTTCAGCAGGTGATTGAATTTTTCCAAGTTGGACATGTTTGGTTCATTGGCAATAAGTTGATTAAACGAGTGAATGAAGTTTTTATATTCCGAAAGTTTTCCATCAAATGTAGGCAAAGACAGCCGGGGTAACTTTGACAAACACATTCGGTGATCCAGGCGATAAAGATGTTCGTTCCATTCGAGTGCTATGGAACTCTTCTCCCAATTGGTCCGTGATGGATACCTTAATCTCAATATAGCTGTCTTCCAAATCTCCACGGCCAGTGTCTGTTGGATCCATGTTTTCGATTTCGGACTGAACCGACATAGCTTGTTTGAAATAGGATTCCAAAATTCCCAACCGGCACTGCAATTCCGCGTTCGATAAACGATTGTTTTGATCGATACTAGTGTTTATGAGATTTTTAATACGAGTGATATTTCTTTTAATATTGGTACGTTGCCTTTTGCATTGTTCAAGCAATTCTGGGGCCATGGTGAGACAAACGAAAATTTCAAGCGAGCGAGAACGAGAGAGAACAATGCCAGAAACGAAGCGACGAAAATTGCAACAAAGCAAGCAACCGAAAATATATGTATGTATTCCTCACGAAAAGCACAGTTATTAGTCTGCCAAAAACTATGTGTATTTAATAACTGTACGTTTATATGATGCGATGCGGCGACAACGACTAGACGACGACAGAGCGACAAAGCGACAACGACCGGCAATGGCAACTATGATTTGCCAATGCACTGTGTACAGAAATTGGATGTGATAATTTATTTTTCAGTTCTAACAATGCGTACACTGCCCCACGTTGGGCGCCAAAATGTTTGAACTCCACAGAGCGTTTTCTGTGAATATATAACTCCTAAAATAAGGGGCAGGGGTGTACGATCGTCGCTTTAAAATAAATCAAGACTGATCCAAGTTGTGACCGGTTGCGTTGGCTTTCAATTACGAACTGAACTTTATTCAAATGAGAACAAGAAATATGAGAATAAAAAAAGGAACGAAATGAATGAGGAAAGCAATTAGATGATTACAGTTAGATATTCTTAATAGTACAGGGTGATCTTTTATATATGTCTTATTCTGACCCAACAGCATTAGTACGGCAGCCAAACCCACAACACTGGCATCTGTGTGTAATTCATGTGCAGCATCTAGTCGATAACTTGTGATTGCAGTTTTTGATGTTAGGCATCTTTTCAATTCGGTGAACGCATCCTCTTGGAACTTCTCCCATTTAAATTTTTGTGCTTTTCGCAATAGCATACGTAAAGACTCTGATATAATAGCGTATCTGGTGACAATTTTCCGGGAATATCCTGTAAGTCCTAAAAACTGACGTGCTTTGGTGACGTTGGTCGGTGTAGGGAACATGGAAATAGCGTTCGTATTTACTTCCCCTGGGGTGATACCTCTATCGTGTATTTGATGTCCTAGAATCGTAATAGACTGCTCGTACAACTTGCATTTATCCAGATGTAGAGTTAGTCCGCACTCTCGCAATACTGTAAGGACTCTTTCTAGCTTGGCATACATCTCCTCAAAATTATTGCTACCAATAAGAATGTCGTCCATGAAGTGAATCAAATCTTCTTTATGCATTCGCTTTTGTAGTTCTGCCATGAGACGATTAAAAATTGCTGGGGCATTCTTTAGCCCAAACGGGAGTCGCCTATACTCATCTGTGGTGATGAATGCGGTAAACTTTCGGCTTTCAGGTGCTATCTCAATATATTCGGTAATATTCGCTATTTAAGTCCAGTGAGGTAAAATAAAATCGTTTTGCCTCTTGAAGACGCTCTTCGATATTCGGGACAATTATTCGGGACCATAGTTGGTCACTACCGTTCGGCTTTTTGATGAGTACCACAGGGCTGGCATTCTCCGACGTAGATTGTTGAATAGTATCCTGCTGCAATAACTCGTAAAACATTTTGGCGACTACTTCCTTCTTTGGCTCGGGAATTCGGTATGGTGGCTGGGAAACTACTTGGTTGCTCTCAACATCTATTTTGGTTTGGACGATGTTTGTTTTTTCTATTCCTAGCAATCCTGTAGAGAAGACATCTTCGAAGTTGCTCAACAACCGATGCAGTTGACTTCTTTCCGTTTCTGATCGTTTTGCATATTAGCAAGAAGCTTATGAGTACCACGTTCGCTTGCAATGGCTTCCGGTTCTGCAACGCTCGCTAGACTTCGGCGTCCTGCCGCAAACTTTAAGATTAACTGGGCGCTTATAATGATTTCTTGCCCCAGCAAAAGGTCTTCTTGCAAAAGCTCGTCGTCCGCTACGTATAACTTGGCATCAATGGTCTTCCCCTTAACTTCCATTTAGATAACGACATCTCCAGTAAGAATACACGATCCTCCACATATGCCTCTGATCCTCATAGAGCACTCATGCCGGTCTGTATTTAATTTTTCTACAACCGACTGACGAATAATACTAGCTTGGCTACCAGTATCAGTTGAAATGTATAAATATGATAATCTAGAGTTACTTATATTTAATTAGTGTAAATAAGACATTCCGTATAGTATATAATATTATAATAAGCTACTGTGAATTAGACCTTATCGATATCGATTGTAATTAAGCTTTACTTCTCTTCACTAAAAAGGCTTGGACCAACTAGATAAACTTTTTCTCAAAATAAAAACGATCATCAAAACTCGAATCTCATCCGTATCAATAAATGCGATATAGCTCTTTGAATTAATGCGGATTATTCTGGTGAATAACTTGTCTTGATTCGTTGCACCTTAACGCATTACTTACTTTTGCAGTTTGGCAATCTTCCGTGATTGAATGGAAAGAAGTGCATTTGGTACAGCGGGACTTCTGCTCCTTACTTGGGCAAGAATTGTCAAAGTGGCCCAACTCTCCAACTTGAAACATGTCTTCAAACCCTTTGGCTTGGCTGTCTTTATGTCGCTGTCCTGTATCATCTCGAGATTGTTGTATTAAGGCACGAACTCCTTTTTGTTTGTTACTGTCCGACCTGAGTTTACGATTATGATTCGGCTGCATCTCTTAGCTGCTTCATTGTTGAAAAATGTATTGCTGCAATGCTGTTTTGCAACTTATCTTATCATATCTTATCTCCGCTGCTTCGCTCAGACTGTACCGCACTCCTAGGGCTGACATTCAGAACCAATACACTTTCACAGTTTCTTTAGCTCATCTGGTTGCATTAGTCATGTTGAAATGCACTTCCGCTTCGTCTGGGCTTCCTCCAAACTCATCCCTCATTGCCTCATTAATAAAAACGTCTCGTCCCAGCGATACGCACCTTGTTGACACGATCGATGAACTGGTTCACTGATAAAGCGTTTTCGTCTCCTGGATCAAACTCTGGCAAGGTGTCTGCGATTTCCTTTACAGACGTTTGTCTCACGTTGTTTGTAGCTTGTAGATTAGGAATATCTCCTGCCATATTCCGCCTGATTTCCAATGTGCTTTGCTGCCAATTATTTTCATCATCTGCGTTTGTCCTCTGCATGCTCACCAACTGCGCCATCATATTCTTAAGCTCGGTCATTTCACATTGCAGTTGTGAAATTGCTGCTGCTTGTGACGTCACCGCTTCTTCTCGTTGACTCACATATCCACTTGCCTGTGGCATCTCCACGTCTTCCGATTCCTCGATTTCAACTAGTCGCTGTACAAACTCTGCTCAGGATCCCGCAGCTGCAAGATTTCGTTCTCTAAACAAACATCTCAACTAGACCTTTAGATCTGCTATCTTGACACACAATCCCTTCGTGTTTATACTGTCTGGGTTTTCTTTTGAATCCGTCTGCCCCGCACAAGTATCGAGTAATCTATGGGGCTGCTTCCCATTATCAACTTTCCACGCCGACAATTCTGTTCCAACATTTCCGTTGTACATTTGTAATGCTTATGTAAGGCAAACAAATCCACTCTTCATTCGTTGCTGCTTTTGCTTGCTATTGCTGGTCCCCTCGTACTTACTGACGTGATATATCCAACGCCGCCTGTTCTCCTGCGTTCTCCTGTGCTCTTGTTATTGCAGCTCAGCCCTGGTTTTTATGTTTGAAGTGAACGCTAAGCGCTGCAGTCTGGGGTCAATTTGTGATGCATGAGGTTATTGATTTCCATCTGTTTAACAATGATGTAATTAATCGGTTTGAACCCATCGAGAGCCATTGGCTTGCATTAGGAGCTCCCTTGAGCATGTTGAGCAACACTGCCGCTGGCGTCTCGTTGCCTTCATAGCGCTGCATGATCCGATCAGCTCATTGCAGAAAAACAACTTTGCGACAGCCACTGCAATGCAAGGATGAATTTTCTTCCGACTGTTAACTTTATTTTTGCCATTTTGTAGTATGCACATATATTGAATACCCACTGTACCGAGAGTACTTAAAGGGTGCGCACTGTAACACTTTGTTGCAGTGTTTACATAATCCAAAGTCCCGGTCATAAACCCTAAGTGGCCGAAATATGAACCGATCGTTATGCCTTAGCCCGCACACATAAAGTGCAAACGGTCAGCATATGCATACCCCTCGCGCCTCCACTTGAGAGCGCATAACAACGTATATTATTATATTCCTTTAAATATAAGTACATAGCCGTCTCTCTGGCGCCGCCTGCGAGCAGCGCTGCTACGAGACTTAGCCTTACTTAGACTTAAAAAATATTGTAAAAGAACAGAGACATTTTGATCGTTGGAGCGGCACCTCATCTGCTCCTTCCAAATAAAAACCAACCAAACGCAACTTTTGGTAATATCCTTCTTCACAGTAGAGTTACATAGTTTTAACTAAAATGTTTAATATTTAGTTGGAATAATACAATAAAAAAGTCATTTTTGTTTTATATAATATTAAAAAGTTATATAAAAAATAAAAATTGTTTATTATTTATTTATTTATTTTTTGTTTAGTATGGCCGCTTATTTTGTTATGCCCTTATTATTTTTTGTTATGCACGCTGTTTTGTATGTTTGAAGGGTGGCCATTTTGCATACAGATGTTCAGCTTTCCGTTGCCCAGCATGCAATCGCCGACATCATTCCTTGTTGCACCATTGCGTGCAGCTATCCAGCCCTACCGGCAAGAGGCTTGGTTTCCACATATGGTGTTGCGGTTGTTATCCCACCTTCCCAGCCCATCAACACCGTGTTGACTCAGGATCAACCGCCAATATCCTCATCCGTGGTCGATCAGGTGCCTTCCTGCCATGCAGAGTTTTATTGGATTCCGGATCACAAGTTCACCTTATCTCATTGCGGCTGGTAAGTCAACTTCAGCTTCGTCGCTCCAAACGCTGTGCAGCGGTCCCCGGTCTCGGCGGCGCTGAGTTTACTACGGATGGAGCCTCCGTTAATGTGTGCGTAAAGTCTCGCCTAATAACGTATTCGACGAACCTAGAGGGTGTTATAGTTCCGCACATCCATATAGGTCACTAATATAGCTCCTAATCCTAAGCTCCGCATTGGTCTGCCACGGGAAAAAAGCTTGGCAGTTTCAGCAGACTGTTCACCTCAACTGATCCACATGAATCGCCTGATTTGTATGTAAGGCTGGATTGGCCTATACAGAAGGAGAGGCAGAGAAAAATCAACGTTCCGGCTCTCATGCACTCGTTACGAAAACTTTACACATTGCACGTTACACATTGGTCTACTGGGGGAGCAATGAATAGTCAAAGGTTTGGTAGAAGTTGGTGCAGCTGTCTTAATGCAGTTGCGCAACCCGTGAAATAATCTATTGCAAAGATGTGTCGGCTGCCCTTCCAGATATTGGGCTAAGCAGCTACCAGTAAAACCTATTAGAATATTGATATTTTGTTTAGCTGCAGCGGCAATTTTTTTTGGTTGTCTGTCACCATGTTTCGCATGCACTTGGTTGTTATTTGTAGCGCATGCGCTTTTGCGAGCTTTGGAAGAGCTTCTGCGCCAAGCTCTTACTTCTTCTTCTTGGTTGTTGTTGATATTGACCGGCCGCTACGTTTTTTATATTGCGCGGAATTAATTTAAAATAAATATTGGAAACTGAAATTAAAATTGTTTAATTCGGCCAGTATCAAAACTTTGGTAGCGTTACACGCATAAAAAAAAAAACATTTTTTTCTTAATTCAATTTTATTTAATACATATAAAAAATACATATATATTTATACATACAATATACAACGTTAAACATATATTTAAAAAGAACACTTCATATTAATATGGTATTTTTTAAAGGAGGGTTTAATTTAATTTAATTTCGTTCCCTGGCTTTAATTTTTTCCGGGTCAGTTCTGGTTTCTCCTCTACGATGAGTTCTAAACATTCAACGTTCAAAACTCTTTGGTCATTGAGATTTTTCAATTACCTTTTATCCGAATAACAACAATTATTTATTTCCAAAACGTTATATTGTCGATTGTTATTGTTTATTATAATATTTTTATTATAGTATGGGCGCATATGAAACGGAATGAGAGGATGTTGTAGTTTATGATGCTTATGCACTGAGATAAAATGAGTGTACTTGGAATCAGCAGTCACGTCAACATACGGAGATTGGATTAGCAGAACCCTTGACCCTACCTCCAGAGTGGGTTTTTCGTATGGAACCGCTGCTGGCCACTGTTCTTAAAGTCCAAGAAGAAACGCAGGACCATAGGACCACAAGATATCATCAATTAACTCCTTAGGAAGCGCACCGCGCGACAGTATGTCTGCCGGGTTCAAAGACATAGTCATTCAATCGTTCTGGTCAACTTCTGTATCGTCGAAACCCAATTGGGGACGAAAACATTGAAGCGAGCAGGCTTCTCCAGAATCCAGGACAGCGCCATAGCAGAATCGCACCAGCAGAAATACTTGCCAACTTAGCAGCAACTTTGCTCCAGATAACTCCATCTGATAGTGACCATCTAGGGAATTCAGCTAGCTAAGTAATGGCGAAGCTGCAACAAATCATCTTTCAATCGGAGTGAAGAGCTTGAGGCGGACTTTCATCCCAGGACAACTCTCACGGCATAGCCGCTAAAGAAAGATTTGCCTTCGGAACGACAGAGTTTGATAATGCCTCTTGCAGGGCTTTGAGGTTGACTGAAGCCCTTCAAACAAAATAGCAAGCGATCAGTAGCAGAATCCCAAGAGAGGTCATCGTAAAATTGCTGCCATCATCAAACCTTAGGAACAACTCCCGATCTTCTTCCGGCACATCAGAGAGCACTTCATAAAATTAGAACACCACTTTCTTAACCGAAATTGGACCCTGGCAAGGATCCCTGATGTTTACTGCATTTTGCTGATAGCCTCATCTATAGATCCGCCTATGGAAATCAAACCATCATCATCATCATCGCTACGCATAATTTTGGCACCCTTTGGAAACACAGACTGCTTATCCTCGGCGCACGGCTTGGGAGTTGGATTCACCTAACAACTCAGAGCAGCCCTTCAACGGAGACCTCACCAAGTAGGCGCCTGACTCGAGCAGAGCAGAATGTTGAACGAAATGCGAACGAACGAACTTCACAATGAACTCGGCGCATTCTGCGATTTCCCTAAATTCCCTGGTGTATGAAGATTTAAATTTGTTTGCCTTGTTTTGGCTTTGAGTAAGCTGAGATATCAATCTCAGGTTGTGGCTTTGTGCATTGAAACAATCTCCGTCCACTTCGAGAATTGGTCAATCATCACCAACAGCATGGTTTGGACCTCGTCAAAGGTTGAGCATTTTCAAGATCTGTGTCAGCATTTTCCCTGCGGCGTTAATCTGGCTTAGTTTGTACCGTATGCATGTTTCGCAATGTCTGACATACTTCCTTATGTCCCTTTGCATCTCTGGCCTTGCTAATATCCTTGTAATTGTTTTTCTTCTGTCTAGATGTGCCGCTGGTGCGTCGTGGTTCTCCTTCAGCCCCTGCTGTCTCCTGTCGATCGGTACACACAACTTCCATGATGCCACCCTTTTGCTTCCTGCTCTATGTGGAACATGTCGGCCCGCTTCTTCTATGTACTCGGAACATTTCTGTGGGTTTTCTCCTAGTTTCTTCTTTAGTGCGCTGACTATTTTTTGCTATTTAGGGGTTCTTCGTATAATACTTCTGATTTATTGGGATTTCGTCCTTCATGGTTATCCTTATGTTCGAACAACCTTTCTGGTTTGCAAACGACACTAGCTCCTCTTCGATGAACCTTTTGTCCCGTTGGCTCTCTCATTCTTGCTTCTGGTTCTGTTTTCGCTATTGGCAGCCTATCCTCTCGGCATCCACTCCATCTTTATTGTTGTGCTAAATCCTGCCAGGAAATCCCATCCTAGCACCGCGCTGTCTCCCGCACCAACATACTCAATTTGTTTTCCTTGTTATCAATGCTTACCGTCGTCTGGAGTACCATTCGAGTTTCAGTGGGGCTTCCATTGGCCAACATTACCAATCTTCTTGTTGCGGTTCGTTCCCGGGCGATTTCCGGGCTCTCCGTAAACTTTTCTGAAATGAAGCTAGGCGTTGCCCCGGTGTCTATCATGGTCTACCTTGACGACCGACGACAATTGCTGATCGTCTCTTGATAAACCTTGCTGCCTGGAGCCTCCCGTCCATTGCTGATTCGGCTGTTGCTGCCGCCCATGGCTGATTCAGCTGTTGGTGTCTTTGTTCCCCTGCCTGCCATCTCAGAATCCACTCTTTAATGGGGGATATGTTGCTCAGGCGGTTCTGCCACCTTCTGTCTACCGCTGGCTGTCAGTGATCGCAGCGTGGTTCCGTGGAGGATTGCCTATAAAACGCCCCTTCTTCAAGGGCCAACTTTTCGAATTCCTCGGCTAAGTTCATAACCTCTTCGAGCGACGCACATTCCTTATGACCTTATTAACATTTTCATGCATGGCATACAGTTTTCAACCAGCTTATCCATAACCTCCTTGGACATACCCCCGGTTACGTTCGCCACTCGCCGTTAAACACCTGCTTGAATACGCTCCACAGAATCTATGGCTGACCTTCACTCCAGTTGAGGGCCTTCACTCCAGTTGATCGCTGTGCCTACGCCCCAGCTTGCCTGGATCAAGCGTTGTTTTACAAGCGAGCGTATGATCCCGAGCTGGTCACCCCTCGCTTTACAGGATCACACCTGGTCGCAATGGTCAGGAATCGATAAGGCATGCACCAAACCGATCCGTCGCTATCGCTCCGACACCAGGATACCTGCCGTGTCCGAGAATAAACCAACCAGTTTCGATTTACCCTGGGCTTCAGTTCTGCCGCGGATCCTTGATCCACTTGCTCCTTGTTTTATTCTCACGTTATGACTGGCGTACAGCCGCCGGACTTAACAAAGGGGGTCCTTGAGCCACGGATCACAGATCTTTAGCGCACTCGCTCCAAACCCGCTCTTGAGACTGTTGGACTCACCCACGGGGGGTCCTTCAGCCTATAGTCCTAATTCCTCCAAAGAAACTTTCTTGCTTGAATGTCGGACTTACTCAAGGGGGTCCTTTAACTCAACAGTTCCAGCTTACCTGGAAGACTCCGCCCCGATTCGCTCCAAGGGCCCTCCTTATATAGCGCCATAGGCGCCTTCTAGTCCTTGTAACTTTCGCTTCCTGTCGTTAATCCATCTGCTTTCTATTCTCGCCGTTAATCCTTATTATCAATGAGTCGCATCCCGACGCATTTCCATTCGCGGGCTTCCTTTCTGACCCCCTTTTCCGCCCATTTGCCACCGGATCCCACAGCCATTGCGCAGGGCATGGACATCTTCCAGATACTCACCTGCACTCCGCTTTGGCTCATTCAATTCCGTTCGCCCATTTCTTCCTTTTCGCACTTTCCAAACACAGCCGTTCCCCGCTGACCCAGCTCTCTCCTATATCTTTCGGGCACGGCCGCGCCGACCCTACCGGAACCGTTATGTTCCACGTCGTGTCTCTTCACGTAATGTAGCAATAGTGATAATACCTAAATGCCTCAATTCGTAACGTAGCGAGATCTTTGCATTTAGAATAAGATTTCGTTCGATAGATTATTCGGTTATGGGAATCATTAGTCTTGCTTACAAGTCTACAACAGCGAACTGGTATTATTCAAATGGTTCCTGTGTTGATTGCCGGTTAGCATTGATTTAGTCGCAAATGTCCATGTGGGAGTCTACTTTCTGAATTTTTTCTCGAAATTCCCGCTGAAAAGTTTGCCAAGAGAAATCAGGACAAGAACGATGAAACTTTTAACACCATTCTTTCTCCTTTACCGCGAACACCAAATACAAATGATCACACAAAAATTAATAGTCGCGTCCCAAATTTTGTACTGTAAGTCAGCGAATAGCTCCCTATATACCCCCTTTTCCTGGTAAAGCAACTTTCCTATGTTATATGGATTACCTCTATTTAGATCAAGGCTGGGATCTAACTTATTCTAACGTTAACTTATTGATTGTAAGGGATAGTCAGTTAACTAAAAAGTACTACAGCAAACTTAACAAATTGATTTCACTTGTAAAAAGGCCATTTAAAAGCTATAATAAAATTTATAATTACAGGGAGTCGTTGCCAACAAATCCTTTGAGCTCGTAGGTTCGCGACAAGTGGAACACATAGTTTCCTGCTCTCCTACTCCTTCAGCTGGATTCTCTAAACTGTATCGTACTGCCATATTGAAATATAATACATATTATCTATTCAATATATAAAAAAATATATATTATACAAAAAAAAACTCCAAATGAAACATATGCCAAATAAAATAATAAAATATAAAAACAAATCAGCCACCAAAATTCGTATAACGCTTTTCGGAAATCCGAAATGTGCTAAAACACTTAACTGATCAAAGCTCTCTTTCTCTGATTCTGTTTTGGGATACACTTGAAAATTACTGACTCGTTAAACTTCCGATAATATGTACATCCAGTTGGTCAAGAGCTTAAGTTCCTCCAGCGTCTTGCAATCCCTAACCAGAACTATTATTCGGACCTGGTAAATCTCAATTTATAAAACTTGGTGTGGTCTGGTTACACACAACAGTCGCTCTGATCGATCAGTTCAAGGTGCTGAACTGCAATCGCAATTCCTAAAGACGATAGTTTGTGCATTCCATTAACATTCAAGTTAAACAGACCTTATAGGTTTTTCAAAAACAAATACAACTACGATGTATCATTGTCTAACGGGTCAAGATGCCAAAAAAAAACTCTTGCCTCTTGCAGATCCACAAAAGACGATATAAAAAGAAAAAGGATAATCCTAATCAGGATCCACTAGATAACTCTAATCAGGATCCACGTTGGGCGCCAGCTTTGTAACATGCGGTTGTTCGAGCCCCCACATCGTTAGCCAGTTTTATAACGTGGGGGTGAACGGCTGTTGTTAAAACAGAACCAAAGTTGCAAGGTCTTCTACAAGGTTCAGAGGATATACCTTGGGGACGTATGGATGGGAGTGAAGGGCGTGCACTCCTTGTGATCTTAGACTAAGCTCGACGGGGTGGGGGTGGTTCTTTTCACGTATTCCTAACACATCTTCAAAATAAATTTAAGTGCACTAGATAGATGCAAATTAATAAAAAAAACCCCGGATGATTGTCCTACCGAATCAAATCCAAAAGAGAACTAGAGAATCAAATCACCTACGTGGCAAACAGGCTCAGTAGAAAGAGAGAGAATAACTCTGATTAATTTTAGGGTAATTAGATGTTCATTATACCCTATTCTTAATCCACCCGACCTTGGCGAGATCTACGACGTTTGATTCACCCCATATCACAATCCTATGCGATACTTATTGAGGTCCCTTGACTTGAGCATGGCTATTTGAAGTTTCGGTGGCAGAACTGTAATGGATGGTGGTATTCTGCGCATATGGATGCATCATTGGCTAAACATCATTGGCTGCGCACCCATAACAGAATACTGATCGAATCCCCATACAATCGTCAAACCTATGACTTGTCTTATGACAATTCCAGCAAACCATCTTCCTCTAATGGATTTCGTCTACTTTATTTCTAGTTATAGATGTCTTGGGTTTCAAGGATTGAAACGAGCTTTGAAATTGCTCGTGAGTACGAATCTCTTCACGTAATCTAGCAATGGTATTAATACCTACATGATTCAATTCGTAACGTAACGAGATCTTTGCAATTCGAATAAGAATTCGTATGATAGAATGTTCAGATATGGGAATCTTTAGTCTTCCTCAAAAAGGTTTCTACAGGGAACTGGTATACTTCGAATGGTTCGTGTTCTGATTGCCGTCTAGGATTGATCGAGTCCCAAATGTCCATATCGGAGTCTACTTCCTGATATTGTTCTCGAAATTTAAAATAGCATAATAAAATGAAGTTATTTTGAATGATTATATATATGTTTAGTGCAAAGTGTATTTATTTTCTTATTGTGATTATATTAAATATTAGTAGTGTATGTAAAATGTGTATTTTTTGATTTAAAATCTACCGTTATATTTTGGTTTATTTCCGAGTATGGGGGCATATGAAACGAAGCCAGACAAAGTTCCAGTTTATGATGCTTATGCACTGAGATAAGGGGCCAGAGTGAGCCTGCCATAGAACAAAGGGAGAGCGAAAGCTCTCTATCTTAATACTACGGACAAAGCCCATTGAAGGCGAACGTCCGAGAAGAGTCGGATTGCGACCAACAATAACGATAATAGAAATTGAAATACTGCAAACTATTCATTTGATATTTTAGTGTTCTTATCTATGCCGTGGCTGCTGACTGACCCGACACTCACTTTGAAGAACTCTTTCTTTTCTCGTGCCACCCTCATGATGGCACCGAAATAGAGTTTTAGCACTTTTGGAACCTAGTGCCAAGACCTACTAACCCAACTTCAATAGACGACATCAGAATCACCGGAATTGGGCCAGATACCGAAATCAGAAATATCAGCTGTAAGAATGTCCGACGTACCGGAGGCTGCAAAAACAGCGAGCTAAGCAGAAACCCATTACCAAACTCAGAAATGGTAAAAGCACGTACTTTCTTTAACATTGACCTTACCAGCTGCCAACGTTCGAGCATAAACTTAAATGGATACGGTCTCATCGGGTTGTTCATAGTGCGTCGTATATGTTTGTATTGTGAAAGCGTAACTTTATTGTTGAGTTCATAAACAAAAATTATTTATTTAATTTTAAAGGATCCTCTAAAAATAGCCAGAATTGGGTACATTTTTTTGTATCTATAGATTAAGCATTGGAACAGATTGGCATTAAAACTTCATAAAAATTTTCTGAGCTGGTGCTATATGAAACTTTTACTTGGGTGGCGAAAGGGGCCAAAAATTTTTACACGAACTTAATGCGTGGGTAAGATAGGAGTCTTAATGTCGATTCAGTCCCTGAATTTCGCGCTTTCAAAAATACCAAAAGCTAATATAAGAGTCAGAAGTGATTCTTATCACTCTTATCAGAGTCAAGAGCTATCAGAGTCAAGTGCTAGCGTCGGCATAACTGCAACGAACGGACAGCATATGCATACCCCTCGCGCCACCACTTGAGAGCGCATAGCAATATACATAAGTATATAGATACATAGCCGTCTCTCTGTTGCCGCCTGCGAGCAGCGCAGCTATGAGACTTAGCCTTAATTGGACTAAAAGAATATTGTAAAAATCAGAGACACTTCGATCGTTGGAGCGGCACCTTTGTTGCTCCAACTAAATAAAATCCAAACAAATCTGAACTGTAAAATTAACATATTTCAACTCATCGGCATTCCCGATCAATCAGTTATATGACAGCTATAGGATATAATCGGCCGATCCTTATGAAATTTGGCATGTCGAATTATTTTACTCAAAGTGGAAACCATACAAAGTCCCATCCTAGAAAGTAGAATCCAAAGTAGAATCCATAGATAATTCCATCCTTCTAACTTCAAAAACAATGAAGTTATGGCATTCCCGATCAATCAGTTATATGGCAGCTATAGGATATAATCGGCCGATCCTTATAAAATTTGGCATGTCGAATTATTTTACTCAAAGTGGAAACCATACAAAGTCCCATCCTAGAAAGTAGAATCCAAAGTAGAATCCATAGAAAATCCCATCCTTCTAACTTCAAAAACAATGAAGTTATGGCATTCCCATTCAATCAGTTATATGGCAGCTATGGGATATAATCGGCCGATCCTTATAAAATTTGGCATGTCGAATTATTTTACTCAAAGTGAAAAAACAAAGTCCCATCCTAGAAAGTAGAATCCAAAGTAGAATCCATAGAAAATCCCATCCTTCTAACTTCAAAAACAATGAAGTTATGGCATTCCCGATCAATCAGTTATATGGCAGCTATAGGATATAATCGTCCCATCCTTATGAAATTTGGCATGTCGAATTATTTTACTCAAAGTGAAATCATACAAAGTCCCATTCTAGAAAGTAGAATCCAAAGTAGAATCCATAGAAAATTCCATCCTTCTAACTTCAAAAACAATGAAGTTATGGCATTCCCGATCAATCAGTTATATGGCAGCTATAGGATATAGTCGGCCGATCCTTATGAAATTTGGCATGTCGAATTTTTTTACCCAAAGTGATATCCATACAATGTCCCATTCTAGAAAGTAGAATCCAAAGTAGAATCCATAGAAAATCCCATCCTTCTAACTTCAAAAACAATGAAGTTATGGCATTCCCATTCAATCAGTTCTATGGCAGCTATAGGATATAATCGGCCGATCCTTATGAAATTTGGCATGTCGAATTATTTTACACAAAGTGATATCCATACAAAGTCCCATCCTAGAAAGTAGAATCCAAAGTAGAATCCATAGAAAATCCAATCCTTCTAACTTCAAAAACAATGAAGTTATGGCATTCCCGATCAATCAGTTATATGGCAGCAATAGGATATAATCGGCCGATCCTTATAAAATTTGGCATGTCGAATTATTTTACCCAAAGTGATATCCATACAATGTCCCATTCTAGAAAGTAGAATCCAAAGTAGAATCCATAGAAAATTCCATCCTTCTAACTTCAAAAACAATGAAGTTATGGCATTCCCGATCAATCAGTTATATGGCAGCTATAGGATATAATCGGCCGATCCTTATGAAATTTGGCATGTCGAATTTTTTTACCCAAAGTGAAAAAACAAAGTCCCATCCTAGAAAGTAGAATCCAAAGTAGAATCCATAGAAAATCCCATCCTTCTAACTTCAAAAACAATGAAGTTTTGGCATTCCCATTCAATCAGTTATATGTCAGCTATAGGATATAGTCGGCCGATCCTTATGAAATTTGGCATGTCGAATTATTTTACTCAAAGTGATATCCATACAATGTCCCATTCTAGAAAGTAGAATCCAAGGTAGTGTAGTATGCACATATATTGAATACCCACTGTACCCAAAATACTTAAAGGGTACGCACTGTAACACTTTGTTGCAGTGTTTACATATTTAAGAGTCCCGGTCATAAACCCTAAGTGGCCGAAATATGATCCGATCGTCATGGCACATGGAAAGTGCTAGCGTCGGCATAACTGCAACGAACGGACAGCATATGCATACCCTTCGCGCCTCCACTTGAGAGCGTATAGCAATATACATAAGTATATAGATACATAGCCGTCTCTCTGGCGCCGCTTGCGAGCAGCGCAGCTATGAGACAGCATTAATTAGACTTAAAGAATATTGTAAAAATCAGTGACATTTCGATCACCATTGCGGCACCATTGCTGCTCCAATCAAATAAAATCCAAACAAATCTGAACTGAAAAATGAACTTATTTCAACTCATCCAAATACAAGGAAAAAGATCAATAAGGAAAATATATCATGGCGACCGTGACATGAGTCCTGGAGGACTTAGGAATCAGAAAATATTTGGCTTAAAAGGAACCAATGGATGATATAATATACAAGCAACAGGCAGCTGTGGAGAATAGTATGAGTGAGTAGAGTCAGAGTAATGGCAAGTGCGGTGGTCAGAAAAAAAAAATATATATATATATATAAAAAAATTAATAGCACACATTAAGTGGCTATTATACATTCAGAAAACGCCACCCACATGGGCAACGGCAGAAAAGCTTATGGAAGAGCTTTGTTTTTTTTGGTGCTCGAAAGCCTCCGTCTAAGAAAGCCAAACTCTGTAACTCGCCCAGCAAATATTAAAACTATAAATGATTTATAATTATAATTTATAATTCACCAAAAAACTCACCATCTCCAAAGCCTTTGCCAAGGAAGCCAGAAAACTGCCCCAAGGATTGCCCTGGACCAACGTACTCAGCATAACCGGCATAAAATAACCTGTGCAAGGACCAGCACCGGTGCCCCAACTATAAGCAGCACTGCGCTGCATAATTTTTTTGATTGCACTACGATACGTTTTTTTTGTATATACACTGCTGGTCTTGGGTTAGACGCACTCAGTTTTCCACACAAATTTGATTTATATTTTTTATTTTAATGATTGTTGAAAAAAAGTTAATATGCAAAACCCTTGGTTATTTAATAATACTTTAATTATAATATTCAAAATATTATAAAAATATAACATAAGTTATGTTTTCAAACATTTTCTTGAAGCAACTTAAAATAAGGCACCTTTTTCTTGGTCAATAGAATAGACGCACTTAGACATAATATTTTTTTTTTTAAAAAGTAACTTATTTTTAACTTAAATTTGTAGTTGGTGTTAATATTTGATTTATTAGAAATAAAAAAAAAAAACATTTCAGTAATGATTACTGCCTCCTTTGTTAGTAATAACTTCATACATCCGGTCCTTCATAGAATAATACAAGGAATCTATGCATTTCAATGAAATCTCGCTCCAAGCTCGTTTAATAGCTGCAGTTAATGTTTCCTTATCTTCGTATTGCTTTCCTCCTTCGTATATAATATAACATTTTGAAAAAAATGAGCGGAACTTTTTCTGCCCGATTAGACGTGTAGCCTGTAAAGCTACGCAAAAAACTAGGTAGGAAGTTTGTGAACTTAAATGCGCAGTAATGGGATAAGTAAATTTTCAATAGAAGATCTTAATAATTTAAATGAAACACAAATAAAAGTATATGCAAAACCCACAAAAAAAACGTTGGACATAAAAACAGTGGATTCCACTGTCAATGTCATCAACAAGGTAGTATCTACCAACATCAATCTATATTGGGCATGTACCCAATGTACTGCATGTACTCTTGATAATCATTGTTGTTATCATGTGCGCCACTTGTCTTTTACAAAATTTACAAGCTGCATAATATTTGTCTAAAAAAAGGTAGCACAAACAACAGATTACACATACCTGAAATATAAAAAATCAAATAAAAAAAAATAATAAATATAAAATATTTTAATATATTCCTCTTATAAAGTATGGCCAAACTAAAGGCATGGAATGGCATGGAATTTGTACACAGAATTATCAAACATTAAAACTAATTTTGACAGATCATACAAGTCACTAACCCAGAATAGACCTATCCAAAAGAACACGGTTAGGAAGCATGTTGAAATATTAGTAGAGAGCTTTAATGAAGCGCGAATGCGAATACATGATCAAAGGGAAGGTTAAATCAAGATCATTGGTCACAGGTATCGAAATATTTGATACGACTACGACCTTTTTTAATATTTGTTAAACAAAAGTTCAGTTTTGAAATATCGGTACCAACCGTCTTAAACACTCGAATAGCAGTTGACACTGCACCTGACCCGGAATCAACAGAAACGATTGAATCGGAGTCAGAAGAGCTTCCCAAAGTAAACCTCAAAATAGAGGATGAAGATTTGAATAATCTTACTATTCCGGCGGTATATACTGATCTGGACAATTCAACAGATTAAGATACCTCCAGTGTAAAGAAAACAAAATAAGTAACTCTTAGCTTATACCAGTTTTTGATGGTAAGGCTGAAAATTTAACAAGTTCCATTGATGCTTTACAAATAATAGAATCAATAAAAGGCGATCACGAATAATTAGCTGTCTCCATAATTAAAACAAAGCTAAAAAGTGTCGCCTGAAATCTAATCGGTAATGAAACAACAATTACTGAAGTGATTTCTAAACTAAGAGGCAACGTTAAAGGCGAAACTGGAGAAGAATTATCAGCGAAGCTGATGAACCTACATCAGCGCAATAAAATTGCTAACCAATATACACAAGAAATTGAACAGATGACGAAAGCCTTAGAAGGTGCATATATAACGGATGGTTTACCTTTAGAGCTAGCCAGAAGTTATTCCACGCAGCTTGCAGTCAAAGTAATGACTAAAAATTGCACAATCGATAAGGTAAAACTTATCATGCAAGCTGGCACATTTAGTACTGTGAACGATGCTGTTTCCAAATTTGCCAATAGTTGCACTGAAGCAACAGGACTGTCAAATACTATACTATATTTCAAGAATTATCCACAGCGCGGCTCAAATCACGGACGTGGAAATTATAGAGGTAATTCTCGTGGTAATTACAATAACTACAATAACAATTACCAAAATAATAACAATAACTACAACAACAATTACCAAAATAACAGAGGAGGACGATGCCAATATAGAGGAAACTATAGAGGCGGTGGAAACTCGTACCGAGGCCCCAATGGCAATAATCAAAGCAATGTCAGAATTACACAAAATACTAACCAAAACACTTCGGGAAACTCCCAAAGCCCTTTAAATACTCAACAGTAAAAGAAGTCAGAGATCACACCATTAATCTCACCCAAAATATATTCGTTTCATTTTTCAATGTAGCTACTGGAAAAGAGCTTATCTTTTTAATAGACACATTTCCATTTTAAATGAAACTTCGGATAACTTCCAAACATCATAAGGCATAAGTCAAGAAATAACCAAATCCCAAGGTTTAGTTTCCTTGGAGATACAGACAACTAAATATATAATTCCACACGATTTTCATATCCTAAATTCACATTTCCCAATTCCATGCGATGGAATAATAGGCATCGACTTTATCAAAAAATACAACTGTAAATTAGACTTCAAGCTCAATAATTTAAAATTCCCAATTAAAGTACCAATAGCCCATAGTTCTGGCAATAATTCAATACTTCTGCCAGCAAGATCCCAATTTATTCGGAAATCTGAGCTTAACTCAAAAGAAGACAGTGTATTAATTCCAAATCAGGAAATTCAGCATGGCATTTATATTGCAAATACCATAGCAACATCCAATAATGCCTTCATAAGACTATTAAACACAACAAATACCGACCAAGTAGTCAATACAGATAACCTAACATATAAATCACTTTCGAACTACGATGTAGTCAACACAATTTCAGACAATAGGAAAAAATCCGTACTATCACAACTGTCAAAAAACTTCCCTCCACAGTTCAAGTCTCAGCTTACTAGCCTATGCACCCAGTATAGCGATATATTCGGATTGTAAACCGAATCAATAACTACAAATAATTTTTATAAACAGAAACTGAGATTAAAATATGATGAACCAGTATATATAAAGAACTATCGAAGCCCACAGAGTCAGGTGAACGAAATACAAAAGCAAGTAGGTATATTAATATCTGACGGGATTGTCGAACTGTCAGTATCTGAATACAATAGCCAATAGTTACTTTTCCTAAGAAATCATCCCCCGGGTCAAATGTAAAAAAATGGCGATTAGTAATTGACTACCGCCAGATAAATAAAAAATTACTATCTGATAAATTCCCATTACCTAGAATTGATGATATTTTAGATCCACTAAGGTCGAGCAAAATACTTTTCATGTCTTGACTTAATGTCAGGATTCCATCAAACTGAACTAGAAGAATGTTCAAAATATATAACTTATTTTTCAACGAGCAACGGCTCATATCGTTTCACGCGATTACCCTGCGGATTAAAAATAGGTCCTAATTCATTTCAGAGAATGATGACTATTGCGTTCTCTCAAGCATTCTCAAGCATTCCTTTATATGGATGACTTATGACTTATGAAAACATATGCTTAAGAACTTAACAGATGTTTTTGAGAAATGTAGGAAATACAACCTAAAGTTACATCCAGAAAAAGGTTAATTTTTTATGCATGAAGTGATTTTTCAAGGTCATAAATGCACTGATAAAGGAATACTTCCAGATGACAAGAAATACGATGTCATTATGAACTACCCAGTTCCGCACGACGCGGACAGTGCTAGACGTTTCGTAGCATTCTGTAACTATTATAGACGTTTTATAAAAAATTTCGCCGACTATTCACGGCACATATCAAGATTATATAAAAAGAATGCTCCTTTGAAATGGATGGATGAGTGTGAAAATGCATTTCAATACTTAAAAACAAAACTTATGGAACCTAACCTGCAACAATATCCAGATTTCAATAAAGAATTCTGTATAATAACAGATGCAGGTAAGCAAGCCTGTGGAGCGGCTTTAACTCAAAACCATAATGGTCTCCAACTTCCCATTGCATACGCATAAAGAGATGCAAGTAAGAAAGCCTGTGGAGCGGTTTTAACTCAAAACCACAATGGTCTTCAACTTCCCATTGCATACGCATAAAGAGCATTTAAAAAAGATGAAAGTAACAAATGTACTACTGAGCAGGAATAAGCTGCAATTAATTGGGCAATATTACATTTCAGACCATATATATATGGAAAACATTTCCTAATAAAAACAGACCATAGACCTTTAATAAACCTTTTCTCAATGATCAATCCCAGTTCTAAGCTGACACGTATGAGGCTCGAACTAGAAGAATACGACTTTACAGTCGAATATTTAAAGGGCAAAAATAATTATGTTGCTGATGCGTTATCAAGGATAACCATCAAAGATCTACAAAATATAACTCGAAATATATTGAAAGTCACTACTAGATATCAAAGTAGACAAAAATTCCGGGCGGAAAATGAAGAACAAGAATTGCCTATACAATCTTTAAATAAAGCTTCTAAGCCCAACGTACACGACGTCATAAACAATGATGTAGTGACCTTGCAGATAAAAAATATGTTATGTTTATTTGAAAAGGCAGAAAAATTACTGCAAGATATGATGTTACCGATTTATATACTAATGGAGTTATTGACTTGATCAATTTTTCCAAATGCTTGAAATGCAAGCCGATATACATAAAATCAGCCAACTTAAAGTGGCACCGTGGGAAAATATCTTTGAACATTCTTCAATAGATAATTTCAAATTAATGGGCAATAAAATCTTGTCTTAAAAAATGAATGGACTACTCAACCCGGTGACCCAAATAACAAATTTAAAAGAAAAAGAAGCAATTTTGTCTACATTTCATGATGATCCAATTCATGGAGGTCAAACTGGCATATCAAAATCTTTGGCCAAAGTAAAAAGACACTATTACTGGAAAGGCATGTCTAAGATATAACTGAGTTCGTAAGAAAATGTCAAAAATGCCAGAAAGCCAAAATAACTAAACACACAAAGACCCCTCTAACAATTACAGACACACCAATAAATGCTTTCGACAGAGTGATAGTGGACACTATTGGCCCACTGCCAAAATCAGAAAATGGTCACTTTAATATGTGATTTAACTAAGTATTTAGTTGCCATACCTGTTCCGAATAAAAATGCTAATACTGTCGCTAAAGCAATATTTGAATCTATTATCCTGAAATACGGTCCAATGAAGACGTTCATTACGGACATGGGAACAGAATATAAGAATTCAATTATAGACGATTTGTGCAAATATTTAAAGATTGAAAATATTACATCCACAGCACACCACCACCAGACAGTTGGAACAATAGAAAGAAGTCATAGAACTTTCAATGAGTACATACGATCTTACATATCGGTTGATAATACTGATTGGGACGTATGGCTTCAATATTTTGTCTTTTGTTTCAACACGACCCCCTCTATGGCACATACTAATTGTCCATATGAGCTAGTATTCGGTAAAACAAGTAATTTACCGAAACATTTTAATAGCATAGATAGTATAGAAGCACTATATAATATAGATGACTATAGATGGAGAGTAAGTATAGATTAGAAGTAGCCTATAAAAGAGCTAGAGTTATGTTAGAAGCAAATAAGAATAGAAGTAAAATACTATATGATTATAAAGTAAGGGATATAGATATATCAGTAGGTGACCAAGTTTTATTAAAAAACGAGACAGGTCACAAGATAGATCCTAAATATACAGGTCCGTATATAGTAACGGAAATAGGAGATAGAGATAACATAATAATAACAAATAATAAACATAGCAAACAAACAGTTCATAAGGATAGATTAAAAATCTTTATTTCATAAATTGTACTTAGTATGGCCATACAAAGACACACATACATAGATAAATAAATAAACATATTTTTTAAATAATTTCAATTTCTTTAATTCTAATAAGATAATACAAAAACAATTAAAAAAAGAGAATGTATTAATTAGAAATTTTTATTATAAAAATAACTTCGTTATGGCTTAGCCCATATTAAAGCTCCCGAAAACGCTCGGTATCTCAACAGTAATAAAAGATCATATAAAAAGTAATCTAATTTAAATGACCTTCTTTTGGTATATTTTGCATGGGTCATTATAATATTGTATTGTTATTGGATGCACGAAAGGCCCGCCTTTTATGTCAACGAGGGACAAAAAAAAAAACAAAGAGATAAGCATCATAAAATAAAACGTTATCATCTAAAGAAAAACTTTCCTACAACTATGTACCGAATTTACTGAATTTTTACCGATTACCATCTGATCGTACATAGTCGGCTGATCCTTATAAAATTTGGGAGATCGGATTAATTTTCCCAAGGTCGAATCCATGGAGAGTCCCATCTAACTTAAAAAAAAAAAAATTATGGCATTTTCGATCAATCAGTTATATGATAGCAGCGATAACGCGGAGCTTTATTCATTTACATCTATATCTATGCTCATACATATAATATATATATGTATATATAAGGCTGGTAGCAGCGTGAGCGCAAGGGTGTGGTATGCATGGCTCGCTGGTGTGCAATTGTGAATGCTAGTTATAATGACCCATGGATACCCCATATCACTCCTTTTTAAAATAGCGTAATAAAATGAAGTTATTTTGAATGATTATATATATGTTTAGTGCAAAGTGTATTTTATTTTATTATTGTGATTATAGTAAATATTAGTAGTGTATGTAAAATGTGTATTTTATGATTTAAAATCTACCGTTATAAAACATTTATCAAACGTTATAATTTTGTATATTTCCGAGTATGGGGGCATATGAAACGGTGCCAGACAAAGTTCCAGTTTATGATGCTTATGCACTGAGATAAGGGGCCAGAGTGAGCATGCCATAGAACAAAGGGAGAGCGAAAGCTCTCTATCTTAATACTACGGACAAAGCCCATTGAAGGCGAGCGCCCGAGAAGAGGATTGCGACCAACAATAACGATAATATAAATGAAAATACTGCAAACTATACATTTGATATTTTAGTGTTCTTATCTATGCCGTGGCTGCTGACTGACCCGACACTCACTTTGAAGAACCCTTTCTTTTCTCGTGCCATCCTCATGATGGCACCGAAATAGAGAAAAATAGAATGTTGGAACCTAGTGCCAAGACCTACTAACCCAAC
Organism: Drosophila atripex; assembly: GCA_035045925.1. Lineage (NCBI taxonomy): Eukaryota > Metazoa > Arthropoda > Insecta > Diptera > Drosophilidae > Drosophila > Drosophila atripex. Next base: position 439,660 of record JAWNOP010000049.1, read on the forward strand.
TTCAATAGACGACACCAGAAATCACCGGAATTGGGTCATAAACCGAAATCAGCAATATCAGCTGTAAGAATGTCCGACTTACCGGATGTTTGCAAAAACAGCGAGCTAAGCAGAATCCCAATACCAACCCCAGAACTGGTAAGTGCACGTACTTTCTTTAATATTCACCTTACCAGCTGCATAAGTTTATTTTTGTGTTCATTTAATTATTCCTATTTTATTGATGAACTATTAAATAATGATGAACAAAAATTATTGATTTAATTTTAGAGGATCCTCTAAAATATTCAGAAGTTTTTTTGTATCTATAGATTATAGGTATGATAGGAGTCTTAATGTCGAATCTGATAGCTTTATCTAAATTATTTCCTGCAATTCGCGCCTTCAAAAATACTAAACTGTCGGGTCAGACAACAGATACGACATAGATTAAAATATAATAAGTATAGTTTGTCGTATCTTTGGATATATTTTATCTCTATTGTTGGTCGCAAACCGACTCTTTTCGTCCGTTCGACTTCATCGTGACTTATGTTTAGCATTAAGCCAGCGAGCTTTCGGTCAGCCTATGTTCTACAGCGTTCTTATTATTGCCCTTTATCTGAGTGCATACGCACATAATTCAAAATAAACTATATTATAACGTTTTGAAACTAAATAATCGTTTTCATTTGGATAAAAGTCATTGAATAATATCAATGACCAAATAGCCAATATAGGAATCAGAATATAAATGTTTATAACTCCTCTAAAAATTACCCCTTTAAATTTTCGATTTTATTTATTCAAAGTTGAAAAGATATACTCAAAAAAGAAAAGATATATTCAGTCTCTCGTTAGACGTATGACGTATCGTTAGACCCTATCCAAACTTCTTCTAGGAACGTATTTGCGCTGTTAGAATAACAAAACTGGATTTTTATGGAACTGGTTAAAAGGCTACAGATGCCGAGTGAGATGCAACAGACTAGCGAGATTTGCAAGCCGAAATATAATCCGGACGTTGCTGGTGTAGATCCCACGTACTCCCGTGCGCTACGGTCGACATCATCTTACGAGAAAAACCATTAAGTGACAGCGCTCTTATATTAGCGTAAAGTATAGCTTTGGAAGGCACAGCGGCGCAATGGTTATCTCAAATATGTTACCCGGGTATAACTTGGCAACACTTCCGGTAATTGTTTGGAGCCTCAATCGAGTATGCTGGTCAATGGTGAGAGATTTCCAATAACATTTGTTTCGGGAGCTAAGTGCTCATTAATTAAGGAAAGCGTTTCTAATAAGTTAGTTGTTATTTCTTTAAATGGGATAAGTAATGGCGATATCTACAGCACCGCACAGTAAGTTGAATCAAACATCATATTTGGTGGCTAGTCCTTAGTTGTTTTGTTTCATATAGTACCAGACGATTGTACAAAAAATTATATTGTAATCGGCAGAGAAATACTGGCTCAAGGGTTTTTAGTTAAAGTCGTAAAAGACTCCTATGTTAATTTTAAAGTTGTTCAAACTAAAGTTGTAAACATTTGTGAAAATTTTTAACGTACTAATTTAAATAAGATTGAAACGGAAATGGTGGAAAATAAAAAATAAATTTTAATATCATTGCTAAAGCAACATTCTCCATCTTTTATCGAAGGCACTCCGCAAACACATGTGAACACTAGTAAAATGCATATTCGTTTGATTGAATCGACTAAGACTGTGCAAAGGCGACCATACAGATTTAGTCCAAGCGAACGGGAGTAAGTACGTGCTAAAATTAAAGAATTGATCGAATATAAAGTTATCTGACCTAGTAACTCACCGTTTGGGAGTCCTGCATTATTAGTAAAGAAGAAAAACGGCTCAGCAAGACTTTGGAGATATGTCCCAAGTCTAACAAAATAGAATCACTAGTGGCGTTGACTAAAGTCAGTTGCTTCTTTAAGATAGTTCATTGGGTTAGCGTCATATTTTCGTCAATTCATTCCGAGATTTGATGAAGCCTTTATATTTTCTCACATCTGAAAAGTTTTGATTGGCTAACACAACATGAACGAATTCGCATTAAAATCATGAGTGTATTAACATATAAGCCATTAAAAATAATCAAATAAATGTTTCGATTATTTTTGACCCTCAATTTCCCATAGAACTGCATACCGACGCCAGCTCTATCGGGTCTGGTGCTATCCTTTTGCACCGCATAAACTCCAAGCCCCATGTGGGTGAATACTTTAGCAGAGCAACTAGCCCCTGTGAGTCCAGATATACATAATGTGCATTGGAAACGTCGGCTGTCGTGAATGCTGTAAAAGATTTTCGTCACTATCTGCATGGGAAAAAATTCGTATTTAACAGAAATATCGGAGAGAATCCAGAAATATAAAAAATCTTAACTAAGTTGAAGAAATCAGATCAAATGTCTAGTATAGAAAGATTCAAAGGAATTCAAGAACTCGTTGTTTACCTGTAGTGCCTTGGGAAAAGTGTATCGGTACAAATCGATCACACGTTTTCCTTGGATTCTAATCGTTAATCGTAGCACTAGGTGTAGTCCCTTAGATCTTTTGATTCCTAAAGTTGCTTGGCCACTAGGGTTGATACCTATTAGTTGTTACTAATAGATGAAATAGATGAATAGATGAATAGATTACCGAAGATGAAATTGACAAGATTAAATCAAGAGAGTTGCCCGCTAAGAATATGGAGGCCGCTAGATATGAGAAGACAAAATTTGATAAAAATATGCCTAAAGTAATAAGGTTCTGTGTGGCGGACTTTGAACGAAACGAAATTAGATAGTTCCTAAGTTGGACGAAGACCGATACGTTTTTAAGTCTATACAGAACAAAAGGGGTTACAAGTACCCACACGAAAGTACACTTGGTGTAAATTACAAAGAACAAAGTTGGAAAAGTATTCTTAAAGTGTTCTTAAAGCCATGTCATTGGCGATACACGAGAATTGCTTTAGAAATGAGTATGATGATGTCGTGAAGTCAAGTGTTGGGCGATGGACGAGTTATGTGCTTAATGAATTTGTGAAACCAATTAATGGGCGATGGACGAGTGATGTGCTTGATGAATTCGTGAAGCCCAGCTATAGGAGATGGACGAGTAATGTGGTTAATGAATTTGTGAAGCCATGGTCTTCGGCAATCGAACTACCGAAGTGAGCCAATCGAATCACCGAACAGAGTTTACAGTGTAAAACCCCCCTCCAATGGCAAAAACAAATTTCGCACCAACAACAAGCAGTGCTACAATTTGTGCAACCAAAGCGACAGCCTCTGCATCTCAAAATACGGCTACGTCTAAGACTACAGCGAGTACAACAACAACAACTTCGGAAAGCGGCCCGGCCACACAGACTGGAATTGATCGCTACATCCAAATTAAACGCAAGCTTAGTCCGTAGAGTAATCCGGCAGGCAATAAAACAAAAATTAACCGTGTCCAGAAGATCGACGCAGAACCAGGCAGAGATTTTCCCTGCTGGCGGAGGTTGTGGAAAACACCACAAAAAACCAAAGCCCCTTCCAATCCATATCAGGGAGAAAAGCTTGAGTGCCCTGGTCAACCGAATCGCTGCGTTGACCAAAGGAAACATCCATGAAACAAAGGTGTAAACAAAGACTGAAGAGCACTTCCGAATCATGTCCAAATATCTGGACAATGCTCAGAAAAACTATTACACGTACCAGCTGAAAAGCAGCAAGGGCCTACAAGTAATAGTAAAAGGAATCGATCCCGATGTTACCCCCGACGAAATAAAAACGGCCCTTAAAGAAAAAGTCTTCGCCGCCAAGAATGATATTAACATTCTAAATAAAGAAAAATAGCCACAACCCCTCTTCAAGGTCGAGCTCAAGACAGAAAGCAAGTCGCTGAAAAAGAACAAAGCCTACCCAATCTACAAGCATCTTTGGCATTGGAGAATCACTGTTGAAGAGCCACATAAACGCAACGGTCCTGTGCAATGCACTAATTGCGAAGAAAGAATATGAACACACTAGGTCATACTGCACACATGCTGCACACCCAGGCTGTGGAACGCCAATGGTGTCTCACGGCCTAAACTAGAATTGTCACAATCCTTGACCGAAGACCATCTTGACGTTATGCTACTGGTGGAAACGCATCTTACAAGCAAATACAACTTTCCCAAAGCGGAACTGGAGTTCTATTCAGAGAACGCATTAAACACCATTTTCACACAAGGTTTCCAACAAACTTCATGCAGGCCACATCGATACAAATGACGCCTAGTGCCCTCCTCGTTTCTCAATCTCGGAAGGAAATTAATGGACTTCTACAATTCATTTGGGGATCGTTTTATAGTCGCAGGAGACGAAAACGCCAAAAATACTCACTGGGGATCACGTCTAGTGACTTCCAAAGGAAGGCAATTGCACAATGCAATTATAAATGTGCGAAATAAATTGGACTGTGTTCCCTGGAAGCCCAACATACTGGCCAATCGACCCACACAAGCTCCCTTTGGTTGGATTGGATTGACAAAACAGCAGATCACTTTCAAAGCAACGCCTTAAGAACCAACATGAAAAAAGTATCCTCTGTGGAGGGCGCACCCAAATCTTAGTGCTCCAATTGTAACGACCACCCCGATAAGAAACTCTTTGTGATGCTAGGCTCGCAGCGTCGACAGACCAATAAGCCTTCTATCTTGTTTGTCTAAATTGTTTGAAAAATGTCTGCTAACTCGTTTACTTAATACCTCATCTGGAAGCATGCAATATTATTTCGGCACATTAAATTGGCTTCCGAAAAAAACACGTAACCATCGAGCAAGTGAACAGATTAACATCCGAAATACGCTCAGCCTTCGAACAGCGAAAATACTTTGTGCTCCAATTGTAACGACCACCCCGATAAGAAACTCTTTGTGATGCTAGGCTCGCAGAGTCGACAGACCAATAAGCCTTCTATCTTGTTTGTCTAAATTGTTTGAAAAATGTCTGCTAACTCGTTTACTTAATACCTCATCTGGAAGCATGCAATATTATTTCGGCACATTAAATTGGCTTCCGAAAAAAACACGTAACCATCGAGCAAGTTCACAGATTAACATCCGAAATACGCTCAGCCTTCGAACAGCGAAAATACTGTAACGCTATTTTTCTCGACGTATGTCAAGCTTTTGGCCGAGTTTGGTTTAATAGACTCCTGGACAAAATTAAAACGTATTTGTCAATAGGGTATTCTCAGTGCAATAGGGTATTCTCAATGAGATGCAACGCAGCTACTTCAAGCGACTACATCATCAAAGCTGGAGTTCCACAAGGAGGCGCACTCGAACCGAGATTGAGTTCGAGTGTTTTGTATACTGCGAATATTTCTACGAACGCACAACTAACAACGTCAATGTTCGACGACCATACCGCTATCCTTAGTCACTGCCCAGATGCCCAACGCAAGCAACAAACCAACTGGCTAATCACCTTATAGTAGTGGAAAGGTAGCTGTCCGACTGGCGACTTAAAATAAACGAACAAAAGGGTAAACATGGAACGCTTACTATTAATAGACAAAAAAGCCCTCCGCTTTCACTAAACGGTATGCAGATCCCTCTTGCTATCGAAGTAATGTACCTTAGCGTCCACCTTGAAAGACGACTAAGCAGGCGTAAGCACATCGAACGCAAGAAGATGCACCTAAAACTGAAAGCCAACAGCCTCCACTGGATCATAAACTCACGATCGCTACTGTGCCTGGACTACAAGTTACTACTCAACAATTCAGTCCTATCTGGATCAGCCAATCTGGACGTATGGCTCCAAGCTGTGGGGGAACGCGAGAACATCCACCGGGAAAACATCCACCGGGATCTGGGTATCCTCGCAGTGAAAGATGAAATCCAGAAGCAAAAAGAGTCCTACAAAGAAAAACTGTCTTCGCTCGGGGATTGACTCGGGATTCTAGCGAATCCAGCCATCTATTTTTGGGGCTGTCTAACTCTGTATCAGTCAATATGACTGTTATATAAGATTTGATAAACCTCTTGTCTTAATTTAAGAAAGAAAAGCAACGTTTAAAAAAAAAAAAAATGTTCTTGGGGTATGGAAAAATTAATTTGTTTGAAAATATGTAAAGCCAATGTGTTTGCTGTGACATACCAATTTTCGTACCCTTGCAAGGATATAAAAACGGAGCTAATAATAAAAAAGATGTTTGTTTCAAATTTCCGCCTCGCTCCCTACCACTGCCAAAAATGGCATATATCTGTAGTCTCGGATTCACGCGTTCGAGCGAACATAGCTATGTATACTTTAGGGATTCGGGGATGTTTCCTTCTTCCTGTTACATTAATTCACACAAATACTATAATTTGTAAAAAAAAATATTATTTATAAAATAGTATAATTTTATATGCATTTAAATAATTACCTTTTTTTTATATTATATATATATATATAGTAAGATACCAGTATTATAAACAATAAATTTTTTTTAAGCGTGCAAGAAAATTAAATATTTATACCAGCAAAAATACTGGCACTATAGTTTCAACTTACCCAAGGGAAGGTCTTTATTTAGCAAAATGCGAAACAGGAAATGCGTAAAGTTGTAAATGGGAATCAAGCCTTTGGAAGGTGGGGGAGGTTCATCTGAATAGTTCCTTTTAGGAGAATAAGGTGTATATTCTGGCATTGGCCAGTGCAGTTGTCCTATTTGCTCGTGAGTAGTACCATGGCCTTCGTAACCTTCACGCCAGGAAATTGGATCGTAAGTCTCATTTGTATCCCTCCTTTTGGAAACTTCTGATGAACCAAGGTCTTTATTATATTTACTCGCATTAGATACTTTTACAGTTAGAAGTAATGTTGAAGTAAGCACAAACATTCGGAGGAAAAATCCCATCGTCACAATATAGAAACGATGCATCCAAAAAGTTTGTTTTACCTATTAATCAAATCACTTTGTTTAGTTTTTTTTCCAGGGCTTAATTTTTCCCGGTTTAGTCAATTCTGAAGAAAGCGAGTCTTAAATATTATGTTACTATGTTGGCAATGAACTTTTGCTAATAAGTATTTAAAAATTATTATGAACTGAAAACAGCTGTCAGTTTAAAAGTGAACTAAGTTATAAAATGAAGTTTCGAATGGTTTAAGTTCAAACTATGTAAGAAACCATATATTTTTCCGAAAAAAATGCAAAAGCTCATATATATGACTTCGCACTTTTCTCTTTACCTTAAAGCGAACCGACGTGTTTTTTTGTGTGCGAACTGCGTTTTTTAACTTTGTTTATTAAGACTAAACAATACAGTGTTTATTTTTATTTATTTATATTTTTGAATTTAAACTTTTCAATGTTAATCATCCGTATCGCTTCGCGTGTGCAGTGGTATATTTGGAGGTAAAATAATAATTTTATTAATTTTCATCCAAACATAGCTCTGCTCTTCTTCTCTTACGGTGTTGCTTCTATTACTGCTCAGTAGAGATTCTTATTTCTTTTCTTTGCTGTTAACTAACCCACACTAATCGCTCTCTTTGATCTCCCTCTTTCGTTTCCCTGGCACAGTGGTTCAAGGTACGTCAATAATAAAAAAAAAAAATATTAATAAATAATTAATCATGGAATTTAAACTTGTCTGTGCTTTGAGGTCTTGTAATAAGACAATCTCCTAATCGCAGCCTACAATCCACTGCTGGCTCTGTGAAAACGTTTTGCACGCTAAGTCTGCCGGGTTCACGGCCTCAGTATCGGATGCCATTTCACGTAGGTCTGGCCTCCACTTCTGCTGTGATAGCTGTCGTGCTGTTCAGGACGAAATGAGATCGTTCATGAGACAGACTAGGTTTTCGTAAAATCAATGACCAACTCTGTGCGCTCGATACACAGTTTAGTAGTCTTCAACTACTAAATGAGTGTCCAAAGCGTAAGAAATCCGCTATTAGTGATGTGCTTGTGGCGAATAAACTTCAGCCTACTCAGCCGACAATTATTCAGCCGCTTATATCTCTGGCCATCCCAAGGGCTGGAACCGGGAAAAATTCGGCCTCCGTATGTCTCAGTATTAATGAGCAATTTTCCGATTTGTCCTCTGTGGCATCACTCCAAGTGATACCACCAGACCCAATAACTCAAACCCCCTTAAGAGTCACCGAACAGGGTATTAAACCGTCCGGACCCCCGGTACGAACTGATGCTGCAGTATTAGTTACGGCGGCACCGAAACCCTTGCAGGTGATCCCGCCATCAAAACACATATTTGTTTCTCGGCTTGCCCCTGTCACTTCTGAATTAGATATCTCGGCTTATATCAAAGCCAAAACAAAAGCCGATAGTAAGGTGGCAGATATTACAAAATTTAAATATTCATACACCAGGCACACGTCATCTTTCAAAATACGTGTGACAGTGCAGATGTTCACGGCGATCTGTTCCGCCAGCTTTTGGCCAGAGAACATTTTCGTCAAGAGACATCAAGAACATCAGCCAAGTAAGGTGAAGAAAAAAATTACCAAGCCTGTGGGATAGAAACTCCCACATGTTAGAGCCACTGACCAACCTTCCACCTCATCTTCCTCACCCTCAAAAAACTAATTTCTTCACTAACACTTACCTATCAGAATACTAGAGGGCTACGTAGTAAACTTCCCAAACTGTATTCTGATAGTTCTTCCTTTGCATCTCACATCATAGTTTTTACAGAAACTTGGTTAAAGCCGGAGATTTTAAGCTCCGAAGTTTTTCCAAATAAGTACACCACTTTTAGACGTGATAAAACACTGCGATGGGGAGGAGGAGTCATAATTTCTGTTGACTCCAAATTCGCTTCTGAAGAGGTAAAATCACAAGAGTTTGGTGACATTGAATTTCTTTGCGTTAAAATCATTCTGTCCGGTCAATCTTTATACGTTACCTGTTCTTACGTACCACCTTCGTCGGAACCGCCCACATACTGACAACATTTGTCCGCTATTCGTCTCGTTTCGGATCGTTTGTCTGACGGGGACCAGCTGGTAGCTCTGGGGGACTTCAATATACCAGATCTTATGTGGTCCAATATTGAGAATTCACCGTCCTTAATACTTAACTCGCACGACGACTTCCCTGTGGGTATGTTCGAAATTCCTTAGGTCGGCTGCTAGACTTGTGTTTCGTTTTTGATCCTGATGGAATGCTCTTTCTAGAACTTTGCCCCTTTCTAACCCTGAGGATCCGTATCATCCCACTCTTGAAGTTTTAATCGAAAACAATAGCTTAATTGTCCTTAAGTCTAAACTTAAATCTCAAAAAGTACGTTTCTCCCGTAAGGCTGACTTTAAAAAACTAAACAAGTTCATTTTTGAATTTGATTGGTCCGATTTACTGGCATGTGAAGATATTAATATAGCCTTAAATAAATTTTATCACACTTTGTATTTATTTTTCGACGCTTGCGTGCCATGGAAAATCCGTCTGGTTCAATTAATCCACCTTGGTATACAAGGCATCTATTAAATTTAAAGAACGTTATGAATAGACTTTTAAATAAACAAAAATTATTTGGCTTTACAGTTAGTTATTCAAGATACTTAGTTGCACGGTCTAATTTCACCGTGCATAACGCCGAATATTATAGGAGTTATATTTGCGGCTGCCGGATTCAGTTTACTCAGAACCCGAAGCAGTTTTATAACTTTGTAAACACTAAGCGCTAATCTGTATCTTTTCCGCCTTTGCTTACGTTTGAGAACTCTTATGCGAACACTCATCTGGCAATGGCCGATCTCTTTGCAAAGTTTTTTCAAACAACGTATTCACCTAGCACCACTCCAGCTCAGCCTTACACTTATAATATCCAATCAGCCAGCCTAATTTTTTGCCCATCTTTTGATCAAAGTGGTGTGTTATCGGATCTTCTTAGGGTTAAGCCCGTGTATTCGCCAGGCCCCGATGGAGTACCAGGCTGTGTGCTGAGGAACTGCGCCGTGGCCCTGTGCAAACCGCTTCTTAAACTTTTTAATTTATCGCTGAAGACCTTGATTTTTGCCCTTATGTGGAAGGAATCTTACATTATCCCTCTGCATAAAAAAGGGAAAAAATATGATTTTCGATTTCGAGCTACTTATCTGGAAGAACCCAACGAGTCTTCTTCCATATAGTCTTCCATATAGATCTACTAGCGCCCAATCTAGACTTCCATCCGATTTGGATAAATTTCAAAATTGGTGCTTAGCAAACGACATAAAGCTTAATGGATCGAAATGTAAACTCATGTCATTTTATCGATCTAGCCCTCACGAGGCACTTTCGCTATGGGATCGCCTTAGAACGTTTAACTCAGGTTAACGATCTGGGAGTCCTATTAGATTTGAAACTTAAATTTACCGACCATATATCCACTATGGTTAATAAAGCTAAAAAGGTTAAAGATGGTCAAAAGAATTCAACGACCCATTTTTTACAAGAACATTATACACATCATTGGTCCGTCCGATTATTGAGTATGGATCGTGTGTCTGGAGTCCACAATACGGAGTGCACCAAGATCACATGGAATCCGTACAAAAAAACTTTCTTATTTTCGCACTTAGGGGACTAAATTGGGATGCAAGCCTTCACCTTCCCTCCTATCATAGTAGACATTTATTAATCAACTTACCACCATTAACAATCCGTAGAACGATGCTGGGTGTCATGTTTCTATTTAATCTTATTAATGGTAATGTAGACAGCCAGCATTTATTAACACGCTTAAATTTCAACGTTCCTAGTAGATGGAGTAGAAACTTTCGTTCTCTACTCCTTAGCCATTGAGCTCGACATATGCCCAACACGATCCTTTCAGGGTTTTATGTGCGGACTATAATGGTCTCTACCACGATTTGTCCCTTTGCTCTACTAACAATCTTAAATCCATTATACTAAACGCCTTATCTTTGCAACACTCTTCCTCGTGATTTCATACTCCTTCTCCTCTCTTTTACTCTCTCGGATCTATTCCCGCGATTCGAGCCGTACGTTATGCGGCAGCGTCCCTCGGTCGGTTGGACGGAAGGTGGGCTGTACGTATGCAGTGGGAACCGCGCGAAAATTATAAGAGAATATATTATTAGTTCTAATATATCTGTTACATAATCTGTTAATATATCTGAAATATAAACATGTTTTCTGGATCAGTGAATTTTTATACGGTACGAATATTTGAAACGAGAAGAATATAACTTCCTCTCCTAATACCCCTATATAAGCTCGTTTTTACTGATTTAGAAAAGTTTTCATTCCAAATTCCAAAAAATAGTTCTGGTTCTTTTTCTCTATATGTTTAGCTCCAAGTTTTGGCTTGGGACAATCATTGTAATTATCGCTATTTTGATGTCTAAGTGTAACTAGCCACTTAGCCGGTTAGGGTTCAATTGAACCCATAATAAAACATTGGAAATTTATATCGAAAGTGTTCAATTCTTGTTGCTATTATTTCCATAGCCATGACCCTTGCATGATAAAGTACATAATGGAATCTGGAGACCTTGCTAGGTTCCAGCAAGCAGGGAAAGGCTTTTGCGGGGAAGTGCCGAGGTTATGGATGGAAGACCTGCATCATAAAATCAAGGCTGCAGTCCAGAAGGAGGATTTCACCATCATGGTACTGGACCCTTTGGCGTGACAAATTTTGTTTTGTTTGTTAGAGCTAATAAGTTATTATATTATAGAGCTAATAAGTTACTACAGCAATCCAAATGTGCAAATCGGCGCAATCCCGGTTAAGAATCTCTCTTTGTGAAGACTGCCATGGATTGTGTTTCCAGGATTGTGTCGACAGCGGCGGCCTTTTCCCAGGATTTTAATTCTGCAGCCGGCAGTTACTTCAGTGTTGGTCATACCCCAGTGAACTCCTTGGAGGTATTGTTATCGCCTGGCTCAAGCGCCCGCTGGATGATTCTGGGTTTGGGTGGACACGACAGCCTACACCTGGAAACAAAAGATCTTAGGATCATGAGCAAGATGATGGTAATGTGATGGAGCTATCCCATGCCCCTGCGGGTTTTTGTTGAAAATTGAATTTCCAACGGGAGGAAGATGTTAGGACTTGTTCCAGAATCAATTATGGTAATTATCACTATTTAGTTCTCTCAGTGTATCTAGCAGCAGAGGTCCATAATGCCCGTTATCAGCAGTTTCATCTTGTGGGGTCAAGCAGCAACCACGGCATAGATTAGATTACTAAAATATAATAAGTATAGTATGTCGTATCTTTATCTATTTTATCGCTGTTGTTGGTCGGAAACTCTTCTCGTCCGCTGGGCTTTAACGGGATTTATCTTTAGCATTAATCTAGCGAGCTTTAGCTCAGCCTATGTACTAGACTTCTGCAAGAGTTGCAAAAAACACACATCCAAATGATCAATGCTCAAAATGAGTTGATATGGTGACATGGTGTGAGAGGGTTCGCTCTCTTACGCTTATTAATTTGCACAAAGAGCAGGTAGAAGGTAACGAATTGAGTGAATTCAGAACGTTGAAAACAGAGACGTTATATTCGAATGATTCGATTTGCAAATGTAAATAAATGGAAATAAAAAAAAATTGAATGCAGTAAATTTTCTTCGAGTCCGAAAATGCTTTATATTTATGGTTTTTTATTTTATTTATTTCTAAATTAACAATAACTTTACAACTAATTTAAATTTGAATGCAAAAAAAATATTTTGTTGATATTTTATGAGTTAGTGGCTATTTGACAAAGCTTCTATGTTATTAAATTTCTTGAGTTTGAAAAGGTCCTTTCCGAAGCCTTTAATAATATTTAAATATTAATTTTTAAGCATTTAATAATACACTAATTTACACAGATTAATGTAATACACACAACCTCAAAATCAAACTTTCGGCGAGTTCACTTTTTTTTTTTGCCCACCTGCGTGCCATACGCGGGATCGTCGGCATCTTTATAAATTGGTTGTCCATAATCTTTTGAATTTGTCCCAGAAATTTTCACTGGCCTTCGGACTCGATTCATTTTTTGATGCTTCAAAATTCTAAATTTCCGCATGTTTCTACTCTAATTTTTTTTTTTTTTTTTTTTTTTTTTTTTTTTTTTTTTTGTTGACGTCACAAATTTTCGAGAGGATCCGAGCTTTTTTTCTTCTTGTGTTTCGCTCACTGGGCCCTACTTCAAAATGACCATGGACCTTCTGGCCATTAATTTGTTGCTTTTTATGGATGTGTTGCTCAGCTCGGTGGCTCCTGCCTCAGACTCCCCACTCTTTGCGGCTCCTCCGTGCACGCTAGCCCGCTTCCTGCTTCAGCCCTTCCCCGGTTCGGAGGCTTGTGGATTATGCCTTCGTGCCCAGTTCCAGGGGACGTGGCATTTCAGCAGACAACGATCCCACAAAACCTCTCTCTGCCGCACCGTGCATCTTGCAGTTTGACTGTGAGCCTGTTTCTTTCTCTTTTTTTTTTTTGAGGGTGTCTTCCCTAGTGTGTTTCCCCGCATTCTGATTCCTGCTCTCAGCACTTTGTTTCTCTCTCTAACATTTATGTTGCTTCAGAAATGCTTCCGGTATTCCTCCCGTTTTTTTTTTTTTTTTTTTTTTTTTTTTTTTTTTTTTTTTTTTTTTGCATTTATTGACCGCTGTGACAACATTTGATGCTACTGCCAGACTTTTTTTTTTTTTTTTTTTTTTTTTTTTTTGACAGCCGGGCACTTCCCCGGGGGCAATCATCAGATTTTCAGGATGACAGTCTGATATCCTTATGGATAAATGAAAATATGACATATGGACTTGTGGTTTCTGTTCAGACTGGGCGGTCTATGTCAGACATTATGTTCCATGGAATAGAGGGAACCGGTCTTCAGTTATTTTTTTTGACTTTCTTGGAGCACAGGGGCAGGACGTGTCCTCTTCTGGGTCTTTTCATTGTTGAATGATATTAATTCATTGGCCTGCTGATCATTCATTAATGAGTTACAAAAATCTGGTAAGTCTGTCCTTTGGTGGGATTTTTCTGGGGTGTACTTCTTTCAACTGTATATGGTTCTTGATCTGAAGATGATGTTGAACCAAGACCTGATCAATGTAATAGAACATTGAGCATAGTGATTCTGGTTAAATATTGACAGTTCTGGCAACATATCACAAAGGATCAATTCAGCTAAGTGTGGAAACCAGTTCTTTTTTAACAGGATTGCCCAGAGGAGGGGACAGGCCGACTTCATTACCTACAGGACAGTTACACCAAATTATTTTGGAAGAACTCTGTTCCCTCGTGTGCCTTCTTATCTGGACTTCCCGTTTTTCTCTAAGCTGCACTGGCCGATCTCAGTGGCCAAGAGCTTCGACTACTAGTTTCTGGACCTTCCTGCAGCTGGCTACTCCCGGTCTGTGGATCGATTGCCAGCCACTGGCTGAGACCAGCTTCCCGGACCCCCAAGCGGGTGCCTGCTGATCCCCTCCCCACCCGGACCCCCGAGGGGTCTTGACGTTCCTAGTTTGCTGGGTAAGCTAGCTAGTGCTGAATGTTGGATGTTCTCTCAGCTGTTAATCGCTGAATGTGATGACGGATGTCAATTACATAGCCTTGACATCATTATTGCGCTGACAATCTCCTTCTCGTTTGCGGATTATTACATAGTCCCATATTGATTCTTCTTCAATTGATTGGACCTTCTGTAATGACGATGTAGCTCCTTGTGTCTTGATTGGACCTTCTTTGTCCAGTTCTTGGTTAGTGGCTCATTATGTAGCTCGTCGCATCAGCTAGTGGCTCCCGTTGCACCTTCTGTCGATTCTCTCTCTCTCTCCCGTTGCTCCGGTTGCTGCTTGTTGACCTGTTGCTGGCGTCGCATTTGTCACGTAGCTCCTGTAGCTGTTGATGTTGATCGCGATTCTTCTGCTTCTGGCTCCTGTTACGCGGGCTCCTGTTGGCAACTGGCTAGTGGCTACTTGTGAAGCCTACTGTCAATTCCTGTTGATCCTGTTGGTTGCTCCTTCTTCCAGTTGATCCTGTTGATCAAACTGCTCCGGTAGGCTTCTGTCGCACCTGTTTCCCCGATGTAGCTCGTCTGTCGCACCAGTTGCTGCCATGTAGCTCCTGTAGCTCCTGTTGGTTTCACGTAGCGTATATAGTGCCTCCTGTTGATTGGACCTTCTTGAGCTTGTTGGTTCGGTGACGATGTAGCTCCTTCTGAAGCCTGTTGCACCAGTTGATCGAACTCTGATAGCCGCCTCAGATTCTTGGAATAGGTGCTGCGTATTCTTGTGCATTATTACCGACTTCCATGGACCTGTTGATCACTGACAATTGGTTAATACTTGATCTTTTCTTTTTTTCCTTCAACCTTCTGTCTTGGTTCCATTGATACAAAGCATTCAGTTAGGATTGACTAGGTTATCAGCCAAGTATTGATTCAATTCTTTTTCAATAGTTAATTCTTTTGTATAAGTATTAGTGTGAAGGAACGACTTTTCGGTAGACGAGCACCAGTTACAGTCAGCTCTTCTTTTTCAGGTTTCAGGGGTGTAAAAGTCCGTGTCATCTCCTTGAATAGGCGGCATTGACCTTCTAAATATAGGCTTCATGTGCCAATGATTCAGCATTATCGG